>VWZS01010901.1:0-16390 GCA_013397075.1 Rhabdornis inornatus | reverse complement strand
AGCATGTCCGGCACGGCAGCGCTCAGCGGTGGAGTCACTTCATTCAGTGCATGATAGTCCACAGTCAATCCCCATTCTCCTTCAGATTTACTCACAGGCCAGATGAGGCTATTGAAGGGTGAATGGGTTTTGTTGACCACCCCTTGCTCTCCAGCTCACGGATCATCTTGTGGATGGGGATCACAGAATCTCGATTTGTCCGGTACTGCCGGTGGTGCACTGTCGAGGTGGCAATGGGTACCTGTTGCTCTTCCACCTTCAGGAGTTCTACTGCAGATGGGTTTTCTGATAGCCCAGGCAGGGTGTTCAACTGCTTAATGCCCTCTGCTGCCACAGCAGCTTATTCCAAAAGCCCCCCTGAGTTCCTTTGGGTCTTTGTAATAGCCATTCCTGAGGAAGTCTATGCCTAGAATACATGGTGCCTCTGGGCTAGTCACAACTGGGTGTTTCTGCCACTCTTTCCCAGTCAGACTCACCTCAGCCTCCAGCAAACTCAATTCCTGAGATCCCCCTGTAACCCCAGCAATTGAAACAGGTTCTTCCCCCACGTGTCCTGACGGTATTAATGTACACTGTGAACCAGTATCAACCAATTCTCTGTGTTTCTGTGGCTCTGATGTGCCAGGCCATCGGATCCACACCATCCAAAAGACCTGGTTTTCCCNCTCGCCCTGGCTAGAGGCAGGGCCCCTCTAGCCCTGGTTATTATTTCCTTCCTGGGCATACATGGTGGAGGTTCCTTCAAGGGGATCTGACAAATCATCCTCCCTTCTGTAATACCCAGCACCTTGGTCATGGGAGGTGGAGGCTACCTTCACTTTAGCGGAACTTCCTCTGTTAGTTATTTCCTCACTTAGGAATTTCCCTTCCGGAGTTGACGCACCTGTGCTGCCAGGAGAGATGTGGGTTTCCCCATCCCACCTTGTCATGTCTTCCCCACAGTCATGCAGAAAGAATCACAGGTCTGCTCGTTCCCCACCCACTCCACAACCCCTCAAGAAAAAACTCCCAAAAGAAACCCAGGGAGGTTTGTCTCAAGGACCTAGCCATCAGTGCTTCTTAGCATGTCAACGGGAAAAAGCTCCACAGACAGAGAGGAAAGGAGAAATCAACCGCCAACAATGATGTTTATAACAGTTTGGGTTTAACAGATTCTGGTCAGATCTATAATTATCTCAATCCTCTGGGCCTCAAATTGGAGGCAAAAAATGTCTATCATGGTTTAAACCCAGCAGGCAACTAAGAACCATACAGTTGCTTGCTCATGCACCCCATCCTGGTGGAATGGGGAGGAGAATCAAATGTAAAACCTACGGAAATGCAAGTTTTGCACAATACAATTGCTCACCACCTGCTGACTGATGCCAGACCCTGTCCTAGAACTGCGATTGGCGTCTCTTACAGGTAACTCCTCCAGTTTATATACTGGTGATGATGTTTTATGCTGTGGAATTTCCATTTGGGCAGTCTGAGTCACATGCTCGGGCTGCGCTCCGTAAGAGGTTTTTTGACTCCCTCCTCACTGACAGAGCATGAGACATAAAATCCTCCTTGATTTACAATAGAGTACTTACTGACAATTAAAATGTCAGTGTGTCATCAACAATATTGCTATCCTGAATCCAAACCATATCACTGTACCACATACTAAGAAGAAATGAACTCTATCCCAAATAAAAGCAGGACAAGGTACTAGAAAGTACTTAGAGGAAAGAAAGACGTGAAATAGGTGAAAAGCACAAAATGTAATTGGTGCATTTCCTTACCTATATTTTTCTCCTTAGTCAATGCCATACATTAATTGTCTTGTTTTATCTGTCCTAGTTGAAAGAAGTTTGCAACTGCTTTACAACTTGGTGAAAAGAGGTGAAAAAGTGTCCCTCTAATTAGCTTTTTATTGTAAGCTACTAAGTCGTTCGTGGGCTGCTGGTTGGAGGACAAAAGGGACAGCCATAAAATAGTGCCATTCTTCTCCACCCAGCCCTTCCCAAGGAAAGCACATTCCTCACTGAGAGAGAAGGCACATGCTAGTAGTTAGCTAACCTTGCTAAAAAGGTATTGATCTGTGAATTTATAAAGGAAAATATATTGTCTTGAACTGTAACCTAGTTAAAAGAATCTTACTTATTCCAGTCAAAAACGACAGATACCATTGGAAAAGAAATGCAAAAATAATGTGTGGAAGTGAAAACCTACAGACAATGGACATACTAGATCGCAAAAGAGTAAAATTTTATGCTTGCATAAGCCTTGGACACTTATCTCAATATTTCATATTGTAGTATATTGTTGTATGTTAGTGCATATTTTATACATGATTGTATAGTCAAATTGGAATTAAAAATTAAATTACTAAATTACTTAGTGACAAAGTGTAATCCAGACCCTGATCCCCCTTTTTCCCTCCATAAAAAAGAATGCTTGCTGTATTGACACGGCAGCCTTGACCACTCACACCTGGCAAGCCTAGCTAGCTCCACTGGCTGCCGGTGTCAAGAGTGGGCTGTCTCCCAGCTTCCATGAAGCAGGAGTACAGCTAGGGCTCTCCACCCTTATCACGGCCGTCTCCGTATCCGAGGAGAAGTAAAGGATCGAGGAGGAGACCTTTCTAGGGTCTGGGAACAGGTTTATCGGAAGGGTGAGGGGAGGCAATTGGACAACGAGAAAAGGAACCCAGAAACGACCAGGAAAACAAGCTTACAGCAACTTAAATACGGGACCTCCCCCATGGGAGGGTACAAGGCTTCAGCCAATGAGGAGCAACAAGGGGTGTAACATAAGGCGGGATTACAGTCTCACATAACCAATAGGGAGTAACTTAGGCAGGGACTCCTACAGAGTAACAAATAGTAAACTGAGGAAGGGATGATTGATACAGAATGTTCTGGAAGAATGGGCCGGGCCAGGAGGGATTGACAACTGTAAGGGCAGGGTTTAGGGTGAAGGGCAGGGAAGATTCTTGAGGGGTAGGCGGGGCTTAGGGTGATGGGCAAGGATAAAGGCGGGAAAGGGAGAAACCATTTTATAACAACACAGGGGTACAACTGAGGGAACAATACAACTGAGTAACAACCAAATTAAACATAAACTGCAACACTGTATAAAGGAAACACCATCAGAAACATTGTTTTGAAGATATCGGCTTTTGGCGCCTATCCATATGTTTAAAGAATATTCACTGTAAGACAGACTAGAAAGCACTGGCTACAGAGCATCACTGGAGTTATCAATGCTCGTTGAGAACTGGTACTGTGAAACAAGAGTACTTGTTCCAGCATCACATATCACAGGGATAGACATCCAAATGGATGGGATACAGCCTCATCCATTTGGAGACAAGACATATTGTATTTGTTCTTGACTTCAACCCAACAGCTGCTGTTTCCAAAAATACTCTTAGAGGGATGTCATTTGAAGGGTTGGAAAGCAGGACAGAATTAAAATTTGAATGGAAGAGCAATACCCTGCCAAGTAACACAGTGCCAGGAGCAATTCACATAAAACTTCTTTCAAATGCCACTTACATTGTTGCAGAGCCTCATAAAGATAGAGCCTGACCTATTTTTCTTTTGTTTCAAAACTTGTTCCTTTTGACATTTTGTTGCTGTTTTAATTGCTGCCTCTCTCTCAGTCCTTCCTCACTCTGGCATTTGTTAGTGTGGCTTGTTAATGTTGTGCCTCCTCATCTTCGCTTCTGCTGCCTGAGGAATCTGGCAGTACCTGCAATGAGTCTGAAATGATCAGGAGCATTACAGCACTCCCACTTTCCTGGAGATGGCAGGGTGTGTGGATTAAGATGGATGAAAGCTTCCCTTACCCAGGGGCAAACACCAACTTCATCAAGAAAACAAGACAGAGGGCTTTTTGCTCCACCCTTTCCTCCACACTCGAATATATTGAAACTGGAATGCTGTTCCCTGGCTTAGCAAGCCCTGGGAATGTCAGTACACAATTCACATGACAGAAGTCCAGCCTGGAGTGGGAAACAGTGATTCTCCTTCATCCTTCCTTGCCTTCAGAAGGCTGGTCCCCAAAATATGGTGGATCCTGAGAAGAGAAAAAAGTGGAGGTCAGCATTTCCACCTCCCTGGGAGGATGTGCTTTGCATACTTGATACTGGTACAGAAGCTGATATTGTCTGGCGTAGTCCACTGTGAGCTGCAAAGGACAGATAAAAGAACCACTGTTCCCTCATTTGCTCTCCCCAAACCATTATAATGCAGATAATTAACAACAGAATAACAGAGAGGGATCAGGCTCACTCTATCTGCAGCACCGTGGCAATGGTCATATTAGTAGAAATGAACTAAAGTCACCATAAAAAAAACCCAAAGAAATATAAAATAAATCCTCCAAAATATCTTTTCAACACTCACTGTCCCATTACAGCTTCTGTGATAATACATTTTCCTGCCAGAAAGAGAGGCAGGGTCTCCATAAACACTTGTGTGCCTTCCTTAGTAGAGAGAAGCTAAAACATTCAAATGGTCTCTTTAGTAAATTATTCCTAACACAAAATATTCATTCCTACATCTGGAAACCCCCACCAGAATATATCTCTGACTCACATGTGAGTCAGTTTCATGTCCAGGGATCTGTCAAAATGGTTCTACCTTAGAGTAAGTATTACCTCTTTACCATGGAGAATAATGTGAGACTAATTTTATACACAGGAGAAAGCTGCAAATATTCACCAAGGTAAAATAACTAAAGAGGTATGTAACAGGGCATAGGAAAATTAAACTTTGACTAGAACAAGAAGTTTTCCTTTACTTAGAACTCTTCATCTGAGAAGCAAACAAATCTAATATTAAGATGCAGGAAATCATTCAATCCTTACTCCTAAATATAAACATCAATTAAGTTTTTGCCTTTTCTTTACACAGCAGCTCTGGTTTCTAATAGCAACTACATGAAGATTTGTAAAAAACATCAACAAAATATTTCACAAGGCTGGAAGTATATTTGTTATGTTGTCCAATGAACAGAAAGGTAAGAAGCCTTCCCTTGGGGCCCTATCTGTGACAAAACCTACAGATTCTGCCTTTCAGTGGGCTGAGCTGACCAAAACCTTACTTGGGATTAGCAGATTTAAGAGAAATCTGGGGTATTTCACAGTGGCAAAGAAAGCCACTAATCATTACTGTGAGGCCAAGAATGTTGTTGTCTTTTTTCACCTATAGCAAAATAGTATCTCAAGCAAGTTTTTCAAGAACAGCAAAGAAGTAGTGGAATATTTTATTTATGATAAAATTTATTTATTGTAAGATTTTATGATGATTAATAAGCAAATATTTAAATTTGGTTACAGAGAACCCACCACGGGGAATGGAAAATACCTGCTCAAATGATTTGCTAAGTCATGAATATATTGGCAATGCAGGACCTTACCAAGAAAGTCTTGAAATATATGTATATAGTACGGAATGTTCAGTGGAGTAGTAAAAATTTTGATGCTTGAAAGCACCATTTATAGTACCTTGTCTCTAATCTCTTGTATAGACACAGCACTTTTGAGCATGTTAAGAGGTAATAATCAACACCAGAACCATGTTTCTATAATGTTGTAAATATTTCAGAACAAAAACACAGCAGAACAAAACCAAAAAAACTATTTTGCAACTCATCCTCTGGGGACCACACTGGAAACTTGAAAAACAATAGCAAAGAATGAAAATAAATATCTGCCTTATTCACAAGCCCCAGGTTGAATAGAAATATTCCTGAGAAATTCTGCATTTCATAACAAAACAAAACAAAACAAAAAAAAACAAAAAAAAACCCAAGCCCTGACACTAGAAGAGTCGACAAACCAGCTCTGTTAAGGTAATTTCTAAAATATGTAGATAGTAAGGACTGAAGATCCCAAAGGACTGCTACAGATTTTTGCATGGTAAAATGGCAAAGATTAATTAATTGCACTATAGTAATAAGGAAAGCATGTCAATATTTGCTGATGTAGAAGGATATACCTGGCAATTGTTTTTTCAGTACCCATATTACCAAACTGCATATTAAGTAATTTTTACCTTACTAACCCACACTAGGAAAGAGCATAAAAAGGTAAGTGTAGGCTTTGAATATGTGCAAGTACAGAGGAGGACAAAGGTGACCCCAAGATTTGTAGCTTGCTAGGGCCACATTCCACTGTATTCTACCACTTAATAACAGAATTTAAGCAGAATTTATTTTGAAATTCTAGGGCCATACTATTTTGAAAACCTTATTCTGAAAGACTGAATAACAATAAGCATTAAGCACTTTGCCTAAGCTACTTCTCTGTAATGGTGGCACCGTATATGTGAACACAGAACACTTAGAAGAAACATATCTCCTCAGGTGTGCAAATTGACAATGTTGCTGAAACTTGTGTTGATCCTTGGATGCAAACCAAACTTCAAAAATATGAAACAAGCCCCAAACTTAAATATTGTGTCAGGCTGATTCCTCTTACAATTCAGACAGAATTACGCGCACGGAACGCCTTCAGGAACGGTGTCGAGCATGAACATGATGAAACTCAGTGCTCCAGTTTCTCCGTCTCCAAAAACTGTTTCACATTCTAATTGACCACAACTATGCATTTTCTCTTTTGTCCATCCCCCATTCTTCTGCCACTGAATTTTAAGCAATTACTTCTCATTACTTCTCCTTAGACTGCTCTAATCTACTCCTCCACCTATTTTGCCATACAGAAAAATAATTTTATGGTTGAAGTATTAGACATTTTATTGAAATATTAAACAATATTGGTTTTCTCTTGACTTTTAAGCCAGTTCAAAAGCAGGATTTAAACTCATTTATGAATCTCTGAGAATGAGCTCCTGTGCAACTGGTGTCATAAATCATACTATTTTTTCATCAGCAGCAAACTAACTGTACTATCACCTTTATGTGGGATGTTCTTTTATTGTTAGGGGTAGTATACACACTTGAAAAAAGAAAGTCATAAATAGTCACTTGGTGACTTCACAATCTCCCTATGATACAGAGATGTTAATGTGAAATGTTGGAATATGAGTGTTCTATTAAATTTTTTATATGGAGTGTGAGAACACCTGCAGATACAATTTTCCCACTTTCTTTAAAAATAGTTCATAAACATTTAAGTACAGGTTAGAGGCAAAACTGTCTTTCTAAACTCCTTCATACCACAGAAATAATGTTTCATTTGAAATGTCAAATAAAAAAAGATTGCCAAAGAGCAGACTTTGAGTTCCCTTGAACTCTGCGTGTTGGTGAAATGTTTATAGCCACAAAGAAGGGGTGTCAGTTACATGCTTTATTTAACATGGCAATAAGCTTTCCACCCTTCTTGTCCTGTTCTTGGAAGTTGAGATCAAAGTCTCAAGACTTCTGCCTCTAATCAGAAGGCAAAAAAAGTCTCAGATTTAACCTCATGTGCAAACACTGAAGAAACTTAAGTGAGGACAGGGCTTCCGGAACACCTAATTCCGCTCTGGTAAAGGACAGTAAAAAAAAGGATTTAAAATAGATGCCAGGTCATCTGGCCTGGTGTAGTAGAAAAAGAGCTTGTAGATATTCTGCACATATTGGATCCTACACTAATCATATCACATATTATACTATTCATGATCACTTATGTTTAAACACTGGGATTTTTTAATTCAGAAAACTTTGAAACCGGTTGGCCCTTATATGCACATATTTTGATTAAAATATAATCTAAATTTAACAACTAATGCATGACTTTCAGGATAAGTATTCTTTGGTCCAATAGTCTGGACAGGAAATTGCAAAATCACTCAGTAAAATTCCTGCAGCAATAGTAGGAACCATACAAATAGCCACATGATTATCTACTGTTCCTTTGTTAATTACTTGAAAAGTTCTGGACCATAAGTTTGAATGTGAAATACTAGTTCTAGGGACCATGCTGCCAGCACCAGGTATTATTTGTTCTGTAACTTGGACCCCTAAGAATTATCATAACGCAAATTAGAGTATTAAAAAAAACCTTAACACACCAAAACAAAAACATCCTCCCCCCTGCCCCCCGCATCCCCAAACCAAACCTAAGTTAAGTTCATCTGGTTTTGAGTTTTCCTATATAATTCAGATATTTCCACAGCTCAAAACTTCTGATTTGAATCTTGGATAAATCGAGCAATGGTTAACCCAATACTTCCAGTTGGTAATTCCAATATGGCCGTGATCATTAATGAAAGAAACCCAGAAGTAAATGGCAAGTCATTGCCAGAATGTGCTATATAATTTAATTTAAACTTTTGCAAATGTCATCAGCATTTAGTTTGGCAAACAGAGCAGACAGATTAGGGACTATAAATAATGGATTTCCTGAGTATTTCAGCTGAACAAAAAAAAATTGAAACAAAAAGGCATTGATTTGTGCCAACATAAAATATTGTGTTTACTCAAGACAAAATGTTTTGTTCAATTTCAGGAAATTCTTTGTTTGACCATTTTCAACTCTTCATTTTCAAGCCACTGTATGAGATCACCAACTACATCAAAACAAAAGTAAAAATGAAAAACTCACTCAAAAATAATATCACAGTTTTGTTAAAGCAACCTCAGTATACCAGGATGAATATTTGATGGACATTCTGGCCTATCCTGCCCCTGAATTGATATCAAACCTCTTTCTTGCATGGGATTGTCTGCAGCCTGGAGATGTCCCTCGTGTCTGTCTGGCTCCCTGGGTAGGGTAGTGGCCTGGTCCTGGTTGCCAGGTCCTGCCCACCATTCCAGAGGCAGACCCTGACATTCCTGGTACCCACCAGCCGCTGGCATCGACATTTTCTAATTCTCCTCTTTCATGCTTTTATGCTTTGGAAAAACACATTGTTGGCTTCCTCATGAATAGAGGGATTGCTGCTTCCTTTTGAAGCAGCTTGGGTGACTCATGTCTGATAAGACCATAATAATAAAAAAGTTATTTCTAGGCTCAGGCCTAGAAATGTTGGAGCTCAGTGTTATATTCTTAGTATGTCAGTAACTCAAACACTCAACTTTTCCACTTTGTAAAGCGTAGATAAACCTTATCTAGATATTCACCCTACCCAATGAATTTTTTGAGTTTTATGAAATAATTGCAGAGGGCACTGAGCAACTTGACTAAAAGCTGGAATGAGGGATCAGCAATACCCATGATCCGGGGTACATTTTTACTGCAGAAAGGACAGAGCTTTGTGAAAAATCCCTCCAAAAATCTGTGAATTAGATCTTAAGTCTGAGCACTCTGTTAGCATCTTAATGACTCCTTTTTCCTGTGGATGTCTCTTCCCTTCCCTGGATGCACTTCTTCAGTATATTATTCTCAGTGACCACAGTAAGGCCACGATGAATTCCCTGCTGCCCCCTTGCTGCATGTTATTGTCACCAGAGCCCTTGGTCCTGAGTCCATTACAGTGACATCCAGTTCACCACAAAGCCATCCTCACACTTGAGATTTTCTGTTTATTTAGCCCTTGAACTTACAGCTGGGGTGCAGTGGTCGGCATTGAGACACTGCATGGGGCACTCAGCAACGCCAGAAGTACAACTCTGCTCCTCTCTAGTGGTGAAAACGAGAGGGCTCCTCCAAGCAGTGTGTGATCTGCAAAGACCTACCAGAACAATGGCCTTTATCCTGGTGGTGAGACTGACAAAGCAGATATGAAAGAGAAAGTCCTTTAGGCTTATGTCTGGACCAATTTAAAATCAGGACCTCGATATCACATTTAATTATATATTAGAAAAAGGGGGGGTCACATTTGTGAGTTTCAAAAGCAGATTTTTAACATATTCCACAGAGAACCCAAAGAAAGGATGTAAGAAAAGGTGATGCCTCTAATGAGCCTCACCCAAACCCAAAAAACCCAGGAATAAAATATACCTCTTCCATTAGAAAATAGATTAAAACGCTGTATCCAAAGGCACTCTCTGGATAGTACATGCTTTATGGAATCTTTCAGCAACTGATGTGTAGAAATGTCTAGACAGCCTTATTGTGACCCAAAAGGGCACAGTTCTCCACAGCACAACCCTTAACAAAGAAGCTATTACCTATTAGACATGTAGGTGTCATATCAGGTGCTGGTCTTTACTCCAAAAGGTTTCTGACTACAGGATATCTCTTCTTCAGAGTAGGTTTCTTTGTCATATTTTTAAACTATTTTGATATATTTTTGTGCTACTGAGAAAAAGTCTCCAAAAACAGGTGGCAAGAGTATGACTTATCTATATCTAGCAACAAACAAAACCAGATTCTTTTCAGCATAACACCATTTGGACTATAGTTGTCAGTTTTGCCCAGTATAATGATTTCATTACTGAAAAGCTGTCTTGGTTTGAAAGACAGGTATTTGCTAAAGAAAGGCAAGAACCCCTTTTTTTCTGAGATGGAGAATGCAACCCCCCTCCCTTCTAATTATTATAGTTGCAAATCAGAGGCTTTCAGGCAGAAGATACGGGGATAGGAATAACAGTTCTTTACTAATATATCTAACAAGGCAAACAGCAGAAACAACAACAGCTATAAAGATTGACAACAAAACAGAACAGTATAGCTCAGTTCGAGTCCCTCTGGCCACAGGCCCTCTCTCTCTGCGCTCAGTTCCCGGTGCTGTGTGGGCAGGGCAGGTCCCGTGCAGCTGAAGGGGGCTGGGTGATGGCGGCGGCGGCGGCCCAGGGGTGAGAGGGGGATGGAGGGGAGACTCCCTCCTCACGGTGTCAGTCGTGGTGCTCGGCAGAGTGCCCGGAGGTAGTAGGATGAAGCAGGAAGGCAGCAGTGCGATGTCCGACAGCAGGGAACGTGGCTCCCGGCGTTGGGATGCAAGGAAGATGCTGGGTAGGAGCCCCGGCCGTCTTCAGTCCACCCCACGAGCCAGCGAGCGAGCGAGAGCCAGAGCCCAGGCCCCTGTCCCACCTTTCCTTTTCCGGTCTCCCCTTATCCCCCAGCCCCTGCAAGGGAAAAACTATTGCTACTAAGGTGTAGCCACAAATGCTTAGCATAACAATGGAGAAAATTCCACAGAAAGAAAAGGGAACAATTCAACCCCCAACAAAAGCCTACTATGGTCAGAGGTATTTCTTTAAGTTTTCAAATAAGCCTGTCTTTATATGACAAAAAATGAGAAAAATGTATGCATGCTAGTTCTGTATTTTATCCTTGAGACAGGCAGATACAGCCAGAGATCAAATGCTGGAGTATGATTCCACGTGACTTAATTTATTGAATTGGTACTGCCCACAGTATATTGCTTCTCTTTAGAGAATATGTACTGAAAAGCAGGTTTGCTAAACATGTTTTGTATTTTTATGCTCATGTGTGTAAACGCTTTTTTTCCCCTCTTGATTAGGAGAACAACATTTCCTTTCCTGGCACCATGTAAGCACATTGGGAAGAATTTATTAGGAGGAATTGGAAAGGATCTATTAGTTGAATATTTTAGTCAAACAGCAGCTTCTTAATTGAATTCCCTACACTCATACTCTAGTTATTCATCTAGGTTTTGTTACCTCTGACTTTAGCAGCAAATGGATAGGACCTCAAGTATTGTTGATGCTGGATGCCTGCAGGACACTAGAGAGTATTAATCTAACAAGATAAGAAAATAAACAAAATCCAAACAACTAAAATCCTGAAGAAAAATACTATAATAACTTGAAAAGATATATGGTACATTTGTATCATATAAGATATTTGTACATATAAGATATAACAGCTGCACAGTCTGTTATAAATAATGAAATTGCCACCCCACCAAAAAAAAAAAAAAAAAAAAATTATATTATACCATTAATTCCAGAAATACAGCACACCAGACTTGGGAAGTATTTTGTAGATAGCTCACAGCAGCTGAGACCATGACGTACAGCTGTGCCATCAACCTTTGTCTGCTGATGTGAGCTCAGGCTCAACTGATTGCCACTGCAGCACCAGGTGACTCCAGGGAAAGCGATGGGAGACCTGCTGTTGAGTGAAATAACACTTGACAGCTCTGAAAATCAGGAGTTTTCTGCTCCTTTTGTCAGTCAATTGTTAAAAAGACACAAGATTTTTCACTATAACATACTTAACTTTCCTTTGCAGAAAGCAGCTGTAGTCAATGCTTTCTAATTTTAAATATTAGCATATGCTGGAAAATGAATTGTTGACTTATTGTATTGGTGAATAATACTAAAAAAACCAAAAAAGGAGTAGTCCCCAAGTCTTTTCATAAGACACACAAGACATGGCCNGAGTGGGCTGGGTGCAGGGCTGACGGACAGGGGTAAAGGCGGGAAGGGAACAAACCATTACAACTGAAAACCAGGGGGAACAACTGAGGGATAAACCATTACAAAACGCAGAACAACACAACTTTAACAATAAAACAAACCACAACACACACAGAACTGTGCAGGTGTTGAAGGCTCCTAAATGTGCATATATCAATTTCAGTTATGTTGTAATACTCTAATATGCGACTCTCCATTTTCTTCCAAACTCCTTAGTCAGAGGAATAATTCACTATAGTATACACTGAAAACAGGCTGAGGTCTGACTCAGTTTCATTGTATGGTCATTGTAGGCCCCTTCCAACTTAAAATTATTCTATACTATAAATAATTGTATAAATACTGGAGAATCTGATTGCTATTGAGTCTTCCATAGGATACAATAAACAGCATGCCAGTATGTTACTTAGGGAGAACCCCTCTCTTCTCATGGTTTCATACAGTTATTTTATTTCTTCGAACTTGACCACAAGTACCTGAAAATGATAATCACATGGTTGTATCAGTCACATGTTATCATGGGTTTTACTGTCATTCTTAATAGACAACAGAGATTTTGTCAGTCCTGCTTGACTTTGTTGATTATTCTTGTATTAACTACTCCATTTTTATTGGCAAGTAGTTAATATGTAGGAGGGGGAAGTGTGTGGGTGTGGGGATTAGTAGTAAAAAAACAGGGACAGACCTGAAAATTAGTCATGTCACATAATCTGAAATAACTCAGATTAAGATAATCAAGGCATTTAATGGACTGTGGCTTCCACTAGAGCTTTACTCAGCCACAAAAAGACTTGAGATTGGATGCCAAATTGTAGTGTATTGATGCTGAATAGGGCATAGGTTGCTTCACCAGAACTGCTGTCTACATACTGTCTATTTATTTTTGTTTTGTGTTCAACTGGTTGCCTGTTGTCCCTTTTTTGTCCTCTTCTTTTTTTTTTTTTAACAATGTATGCACATGATTTAGTATTTCACTAAAGCTCCCCATAGTTTCTGTCATTTACCCTGTCTGCTGCTGGGGAGAATGCATGTTCTTGCCATACAGACCATGCATGCCCTTTTATTCTCCCTTACCATAGAAGGATGGATAAAAATCAGCTGTCTCTCTCATTTTAATTTAGAGCTTCTGGTGGATGCAACCTGCACTGAAATGCTGCAGTGTTAGCTATGCCAGGGCCATGCATCTCACAGCATGATGTATTCACATTCAAAAATTAGCCCACAGCCTAGAGTTTTCACCTTTTTCATATCTGAAAGGAGCCTCAAGCAAATCTCATAGACAGACACACTAAATGTTGTATCTGCTTCAAGTAGGCAAACCTAGGTGTAAAGCTAGATGTGTATTTCAAAAAAAGGAAATGAGTGTGGCTGATCACTTCTCCTTTCAGATCAAAGAGCTAATAAGAGACTTCCTTGGCTAGTGTTATGTTGTGCTCTGTACTTGGATGGTTCAGTGATGTATATTTGGCTTGTCTCAGCTTTTATTGTTATATTCCTCCCCAAGGGGCCAAGAGACTACTGAGAATTTTTTCTAAAATGCATGCATCCTCTTTTGCAGTAAAACAGCAGGGGTGAAAGTCTGACACCAATGAAAGTTGTGGCTGTCTTCCAGCTCATTTCTGCATGGTCAGATCTAAAGAGCATTACACAGCCACAGAGGCTGGTCCCTGAACAAACCCACGCACCCACAAGAGGAAACATCTTTGGCACAATATCTGCCACAGGAGTACTTCATTGCCAGTTTTGTCTCCTACCCTAAAAAAACCCAGGAAAATGGGTAATTTAAATGCTCAGATCATAATTGAGAGTGGGTGGTGAAGACTTGAGAAGTCTGTAACACACAGAACGACCTTCCATTGCAGAAATGTCAGACTTAGAAGGGCTTCAACCAACACTTGTCAATTAACAGAAAGACGGAAACCAGATTATTTTAGATTATTGTTATGGGTGCCATAAGGAAGAAGAATCTTAGGAAATATTTTGGAAGGCTCTGGGGATGTATAATGCTTACTGTTCCATGTTTAAAGGATATTGCAAGAATGTACAGAGCATTTAGAGGAGTTTTGGGGGAAAGATTAAAGTTCAAGGAAGAAAAGAATAGGGGTGGAACAGTAAGGACCATCACCGAGAAAACAGAAAATGGAGGTAAAAAGGAACTGATCACTCAAGGTCTTCACTTTTTCACCACAATTCATGTCTTATTATCTTTTCTTTTGTACAATTTTGCGTGTGCACTTTCTGTATATGTGTATGTGCAGATGTGATCAGCCGGGAAGAGAGCTATACACTGACCCATATTCACATTTTAATCCCCATCCTCCTCATGGAATACACAAAAAGTCATCTTAAGCTCAGTCTAGTGTAACCAGTGTAACATTTTCACATTTTGTTGGCAGGAATAATAGTTCTTTCTGCATTGCAAAACTCTTGCTTTGCTTTCCTCTGTTTCATACCACTAGGTGTTTTTCTCCTCTAGTAGCATGTTCTCCATCTCATAATGGAAGATGATACAGAATTTTGATTTTCAGTAGTGTGAAGAAAATGAGAAAAATAATCTTTGTCAGAGTCCTATCCCTATGCTTGGGGAAGGCTGACTAGTTTCATAGGTAAAAAAACTAGTCCATGAAATGTATACTCATTCTGGGGAATTCTGTACACATGAATCTGGCTCACTGGGTGAGTAATTGAATGTTCATATTTTCTTCCAAAAGCTGACTAATAAAATAGTAACCCTCACAGCTGCTCATGTTATGTCCTGTAAATAGCTCAGGAACTTTGTGTTCACAAAGAGATGAATACAGTCGATGAGACAATAGTGTCCTCTAAGTTCTGTCTTTTTTGACTTCTCTTTCTACCCTCTCAGCTAACTCCTGGTGCAGACTGCTGAGATAAAAGGTGTCCTAATTTCTTGCATACATTCTCTATTATAAAAATACAGCATTTCCTATTTTTGTGCCTTTTTATTTTAGACATGAGATACTAATTTAGTCCAAGACATTAACTGAATTTCCAGCCTTTACTTTTGTGAAGCATTTCACATAGGCTTTACAGCTCTTAAAAAATTACAAGTGTATAATCCATTCATTTTTTAATAGCATGGACTTTTTTATTTTTCTAAATTTTTCCCAGGCCTGCCATGCATGTAGGGCATCTTAAACTCTCACACATGGTGGCTGCACAGTTTAGCTGCTCAAGAACTGAACCAACTCCATGCTTAAAAACACATTCATTGCCTTGAGGTACTCCTTCCTGATTCCCTTTATTATTATATTCCCTATTATATCTGATAATAATTATGATCTTTGAGCACTGAACATGGCTTGTGCTGATTTTGCAATATCATATGGTCACCAAGAACAGATGCGATGAGGGCACAGCCCAAAGACTTGTCACTTTCACCTTTTTTATATAATTTTTGATTTTATCATGTTCACAGTAAATATGGTCTAACAAAACAACTTTGGTTTGTGACCGCTCTGTTTCACATTTGCTAGAACAAGCTTCATCTCACCTGCTGCTTATTGCTCTTTTCGGACATTCCTTTGAGACGTTTCCTCAGGGTCGTGACCTATATGTTAGTGTGAATTTGATATTTTTCTCTGGATTTCCATTTCTGTGTGGATTGGGGACCATTTAGCTCAGTTTCCCCTTGACTCAGCTTTTTGACATGCTTTTCCTTCTTTGTCCCAGCCTCTAGCGGTTCCCTTCCAGACTTCTCCCACCCTCTACAATCCATTCCACCTCCACACATAAGAGGATTTTTTCAGCACTTGCTCTAGAAAAGAGACCAAGAGACTAGCCTCTTTCTTTTACTGTCTTCCCTCTCCTCTTTCCCTTCTTCCATTCCTCCCTCTCTCCTACATTTCATGATGAAATATTTTTTCTATATCTCTGTTTTGGTTTGAAAGATGGGTGCCTGCTAAGGAAGGCAGGAGCCTCCCTTGGCACAGAAAATGTAAGCCCCTTCCTTCCAAATTACTATAATTTTGAAATTAAGGGCCTCTCAGGCAAATATATGAGGATAGGAATAACAATTCTTTACTAGGTGTGTGTAACAAAGCAAACAAACAACAACCATGGCATTAACACCAACCAGAACAGGAACCCAGGGACCCTTCTCAGCCCAGACGGGCAGGGATGGAGG
>VWZS01010898.1:419251-431053 GCA_013397075.1 Rhabdornis inornatus | reverse complement strand
TTAAAAAAAAAAATTATATGGAACAGCCATCACAGTCCTCTGGCATAGAAGAGTGGGAATCTGCATTTTAGGTTTGTGGCTTGCTGTAAACATTCAAGTTGATTTATTGACAGCATTAAGACCTGTCTATAGATGGCTGGAAATGATAACATTCTCATTATTGGGATAAGGAACAGATTAAATGTAAAATGGATTCTCTGTATCGTTTCCACTACAATTCAGGTTTAAGAGCGGAAATATTTTGAGGTGCAAAATATGCAGGTCTGTCTTGCTTGTGTGCAGCCTCAGAGGCAAAGATGCAGAGGCTGTCATATTTTTATAGCAAAGGAGATGAAGAGACCCAGGAGTATTACCTTAGCAAGTGAATACCATGGTCAAAAGATCTCAATGTTTATGAATGATTCTTAAAAATATATGCTGTTTATGTTGCTAGCTATTGTAACTAAACTTGTACGGGGAAGTGGGCTCAGGGAGAAGTTAGGACTGGCATTTTGATTTGTAGTTTCTGGATCCCAAATATAGTTCTATAGTATGTTAAAATTGTACATAAAAATTATTTTAGGGATTTTATTTTTTATAACTCAGTGATAGAAAAAATATTTTTCTAATTCCACTCTCTTCATGAAATTATAAGTGTATAAATACCCTTTGAAAGTCACTAGCTTTTCATGAGTTGTCTTGTGGAGATCTGATATGCTTTTTGTATATTTTTATATTTCCTCTTTTAATGTAAAAAATTGCACACATTTAACGTATCTTAACACCCTATTCCTGCTGATTTCAGTGCTCTCTGCAGCAACCCTGTGCTTGTTTTGTCAGAAATGGTGAAGGGAATACATACATGGAGTACAGTATTGCTAAAACAATAAACATAAGTTCACTTGAGAACAAAATAATATTAAAAAAAGAAGAAAATTAAAACCCAATGTTGTCTGATATCAGAAATTCTTCTGAAGGATAACACTGCTTTCAGAAAGACAACGGTATATTTTAAAATGGCTAGGAATGTAATTCAGAAGATATAATTTATAATAGAGATTAAAGGATTAATTGTTTGCAGGTTTTGTTTCTAGACATTGAAAATGATAGTTCAGCTGTGCAATGGCATTCTTCCCAGCTTAAATATCTTTATTACAAAAAGAGCAGGTGTAGTCCCTACCTGTACTGCTGTAATTTTGACTTTCAGTGGTACTGTACATGATCAGCATGAACAATAGTGACTCTATATTCACATACACCCCAAAACATATTGAAAACTGTTATTGTTGTTTATAGGGAGCATTTTGGAAAAAGCCCTCCTGATGGTTGTAACAATATTGGCTAAGCATATGATTTAAAACCTGTTGTTGCATGACATCTCTTCTCCAAGAAGTTGAAGTTTCAAAGTTGGCCAGGGAGGATCAACTTGCCTAAGATGACTCTGGTAAAGCTTTCCTGTGACTAGCACAAAAGAGAAAAGGACAGGTTTTCAGCATCATGTATCTCTAAAGTAGATTTCTACTGCTTTGGTCTCTTGGCGTCTGTTTCTATTGGTGTCCTCCAATTCCAGCCCTGACTGGGGCTCACCAGGTCACACGAGAAAATCACCCAGCAAGGTACCTTAAGTACACATTCTTAGTACAGTCAGGCCCGAAAGTGTGTGTGAATTAGACACCACAACACTTTCCATCCACAGATTTTAAATGCATGGGTGCACCCCCCACCAGTACCAGGTGGATCATTTTCTAGACGGCGGGCATAGCAGCCTATTTGCTTGCAGTGATTGTTATGTTGGCATTTTCCACTCATCTGGGTATCAATCTGCTCCACTTTCTGACACTCTGCTCTGCTGGATGAAGGATTGCCTTTCTGTCTTTGGAGTGCTCATTGCTGCTGAGGTATGTTTCATGGATCTTCAGTGCAGTAAGCTCATATCTCACCAGAAAATAAATGCTCTACCAACAAGCTGACCGACTCTCTCAGCTGCAGAGGTGATATGCCAGTGTCTGGGTCAGCAGAAGTTCGTTATGACTGAAAACCAGCTGTGGTGATGGGTATGTGAGTGTGGTGTGGGAGTTGCTGGTTCTTTTGAGAAGCAGGTGTGAAGTTTCCATGGCATTCAACACCCCATCCTCACTTTGCTGTAAGTGGCTAGTTACTGATGGCACTGCTGCCTGAGAAACACTGCACTTGCAGAATTACACCTTGAGTTACATTGACTGTGCTGATCATGAATTGTTTTTGTCTGATCACCAATTTTCTTCAGTATGAATAGCAAAGAGTCTCAGGGGAAAATGTAAAATCTTAGGAAGATGCTGATCAGAAAGAGAGAAGGGAAGGAGCCTTTATGTGAAGCCCCTGAACAGGTGTTTTGTCTGAAGTACAGTGAGATGCAGGTGAATTTTGGTTTTTCTCAAGTTAGACCTTCTCTTAAAACACCAGGTGCATGAATGGTTTGAAATACATTTTGGGGACTGAATACCTTCTATGGAATAAATGCACATTTGCTAGGTTTTTCTCATCAGCTTCAAGTAGAAGGCATCTTCTAATCATAATTTTAAATAGGATAGGTTGTCTTGTGATAGCTGGCTACCCCACCATGATTTTAAATGTGCCATATGAACAGGATGACAGTGTCTTGTTGAAAAGGAGACTGCATCCAGTCTCCTTTTCAACAAGAAAATATGAGGGTCACGCCAATATAGGACCAATGCTTCTAGAGAAGAAGTTGCAATGCTTTTTTCTCTCTAAATTTCTAGACCAGTGTCTTCTAATGAATTCTAAATTAAGGATTGAAGTATTTAACATGTGAATTACTCCTTTAGTTTTTCTCATGTTGTTCTCCTTAATTTCTTATATCAAAATTCTAGGGATTCCCACAAATACTGAAAAAGATTGTCACAAGGTAATGAAGCTGTTGTTTAATTATGCTGCCAGGCCTTTAATTTCATATCCAGGAGATACTGCGACCTTCCTGAAGACAGGGGGTTTTGGCTGGTGATTGCAAATAGTCTCAGTCGTGACATGCAGAGTGTGAACTGTGAGCAGGCATGCTGCTGACCGGCCAGTCCTGAAGCCCCATCACACTCCGGGCTGCAGGACAGAGCTGGGATGAGCTCGGGTGTTCCTGATCCCGCTTTGCCCTCTGGTGGTGCCCGCTTGAAAGATTCCCTGAGCTCGAGAGAGATAAAGCCTCTGAAGACCCTGAAAAGATCTGGGGAAACAGCAGGTGTGTGTGATGGATGTGAAAGTACACTAAAAGGAGGAAAGGTCTCACAGACAACAGAGCTGTGGATGCCAAAGAGGATGCCAAGGAAGTCAGAGGCAGCAAGGTTCAATGCTCCTTCATCGAGGTAAGCCTAACAAGAAGGAGTTTTTCTGACATGCAGTTCCTCGCTGCTCTGACCAATCCTTTGACATGACAAATACATACACTTGGAAAATACTGCAAGCACTGTCTTACTGAGACCCAGTTCCTTACCTGATTATGAGGACACACCTTGAAAAGACTGTCCTGTATCTTGGTGATGGAGAGAACTTTGGGGATTTGGGAACTTCAATGAGAGACACCCTCTCAGCAGCTTTCAGAAAGCTCTGAGTACTCTGAGTTATTCTAAAGGGCACTCATGGAGTGGCCTTTCATTTAATTGACAGGTGTTTATGACAGGAGACAGTTTTTCTATTTTTACCACCTGGCTGTTTTATGTGCTGGCAGTTCTGCATGTGTGTAAATAAAACTTCTATTTCTCCCCTTGGAAAAGAAACTACCAATTATTTATAGCCTGTAAGGGAAAGAAATTCAAAATGCTTATCTGAGAATACAATTCAGGTGTAAATCAGGTGTCAAGCAGCAGCTAGAATAAAGAATGTTGCAGTTTGAGGGGAATAACTCTCTTAGGAATTAAAAAAAAAATGGATGTACATTTTTAATATCTAGATGCAGATTTATTTAAAGTTTTTGCTGTTCTTCTTTCTACTCTAAATTAAGGAACAAAGAGATTAATGCCTTTCAGGGAAAGGGTGGATTTTTTCTCCCGAACAAAATGTTTTATAGTCTTAGGGAAAACGTTTGGAACAGTTGTTGTTATATTCAGTCATCTACAAAAGCAAACTAGATTCCCCCTTTGTAATATTTTTTACCATTTACAAGGAGAAATTACCAATAAAAAGAGAATCAATGTACTTACAGTGGATATGCAAATGTAGATCTAATTACTGCAATAACTTTGTGGAAATTGCCACTAATAAATGACTAAATAAAATCTAGGACATGGCACAAATTATGTATTTTGACATATTTTTCACCACATTACAAAATAGGAGTTACAGGAGACAGGCCTTGCTGGGACATTACATTTACCATATCCTGTACCATGATTTTTCAAAGAAAGAGCAATAAAATAATCCTTCCTATCATTTATATGACCACATAGACCTCCATTCTTACAAAAATTTGTTTTCTCTTTCATGCTATGGATCCTGAATTTAATTATTTAAGCCTTGCAAAGCACTGTGCTGGAAATGGACAGTACAGTACAATTGTGTTATTCCAGCAGTATCACATCACCTAAAACCAAGAACCCCTACAATCAGAAAACGGTGTCCTGAGAAAGATGTCACAGCACTACAAAAAAGCCAAAAGCCAAAAAACTCTGGAAAGCACTCCCCTCACACAGATCAGCAGTTTGTTGTTTTTACACCGGAAACAACAAGATTCTGTTTACCCAAAATGATGCTGTCCATTTCATTGCAGCAGGACTCTCAAGGTATTTTGTACCCATGGTAGAAGACAGATTAAATTAAAACCTGAAATTTGTGAACATTTTCATGTCAAATGAGATCTTGCTCTCATCCTCAATTTTGCTAGTGTTTAGCAACAAAAGAAAAACTACTTCTCTTTTATCTCAGTGTAAAGGATCCACAGTGCTATCAGTTCTGATTTCAGCATTCAAATTTTCAATACTCTCTTTTAGTAAATACAGTTTCTTCTTAACACAACCATGCCTGCAAAGCCCCAAAATAAATAATTACCAGACATACCATTTGTATCATCAGAGTTGCTGTACTGGACACCATCTGAATATTTGGGAAGAACCACTTGCATGCTTTAAAATGTTAAAATTTTCCAGTTTATTACATTACAATTCTGGACAAAAGCATGAATGACTTCTTTAAATAGTCTATTCAAAACACAACATTTTTTTTTTAAGAGAAATAAATTTGAAATGCTACGCACTTTAAAAACATGCTTTTTCCTCTTGTTGAAGGTGAATAAGCAATGTACTTCCGATTCTTCTTCTTTCTCTTAAAATTTCATGTGTTTACATGGGCATGTTTCTCCTTCAAAGGATAAAGAAATATAAAGATGATTAATCACTGTATGAATACAGGCTTTCAAAGTAGGCAATGATTCTGTATTTCTGAAGTTAGTTGGTAAGAATAACACATATTCTGCATTTTGGCAGCACTAGCTTTGGCAGCTAACATTTATGCAACTCATTTCCAAACAAAAATATGAGCTGCTTCGAACCACTCTTTGACATCACTTCAGTTTTGCCAGTAAGTGTCTTTTAAAACACTATTAACAATGGAGAGATTTGGGGATACTTACAAGAAAGACATTCTATGTTTAGTGTACATGTGAAGAGGCTGAGAAATGGATAAATGAGACAGAGTAGGAATAAAATTAGGAGAGATGAAATAAAGAATTGAACTTAAAGTTGGTATTAGGATGTTTAAATTTTGGAGTCTGCGCTGTTGGAGAGGTTAAAGAGTTAAAACATGGTGAAGATTGTGAATGAGGAAAATGGCTTATGACCAACACTTGAGTAGGTGTGGGTAAAACAGTGAGAAGGAGAGAAAATCAAGATCAATACTGAGACCTGCAAGACCCAGACAAACACTTTGATAATTGGGATTTGGTTTGGAAAGCCAAGTTCATTCTCTCTACTGCAAATGCCTACATCCTTCTATCTGTAAAATTCCTTGCCATTTTCTTTAATCCTGTTCTTCTTCCAGTTCTGCTGGTTACCGTACAAAATAAATTCCCTAGTAGAGTCACTTAAGCTTAGTGATCATTTCCACATCATAGTTTAGGACATCATCCTGCATATTTTATCAAAGTACCCAAACATGTTTTGAATACCTCCTGTAACCCCTGGGAGAGCACTGCTCAGCGATCAGGAAGCTGGTTTGAGCAGGGGTCAAGACCTTCACTTTCTTTCAGAGTGTGCAAAGTCGGTTTTATAGGATATAGGATGTCCACAGGTGAGCTTCCTACTTGAGTGCTTTATTGTAAAGATCGCTGTGCTCTCCTGGATGATATTTTATCCACAATTCCACTGTTCTTTGCCTTCTTATACAGGTGCACACTCTTTTTTTATTAATGTTCTCTTTAACATCCTGGTGTTTTAGAATCAGGGAATGGAATTTGCCTCCAAAGCAGAACATGTTCAGTGAAACAAAGTTGGCTCTTTCAAATACGTGCACCATGAGGTATCTTCACCTTACTCGTAATAAACTAAATAACCTGTCAGACACAATAGTGCTCTTAGCTTCATAAAATCATTGTCACAGAGGGTCTGGCATACATCCTGNGCTCGGCAGAGTGCCCGGAGGTAGTAGGATGAAGCGGGAAGGCAGCAGTGCGATGTCCGACAGCAGGGAACGTGGCTCCCGGCGTTGGGATGGCAGGGAAGGGTGGTAAGTAGCAGCACCGGCCGCCTTCCTCTGACTCCATGAGCGTGCGAGAGAGCGAGAGAGCCCTGGCCCCCCTGTCCCACCTCTCCTCTTCCAGTGTTCCCCGTCCCCACCCCCCTGCGAGAGAAACTGTTACCCTAGCTATCTGAGCTAAGGTGTAGCTCCAAATACTTAGCATAACAATGGGAAAAATTCCACAGAAAGAAAATGGAAAAATTAACCCCCCAACACTGATTTAGACACTAAAATGGATTTTGGAGAATTAAGCCTTCTGTGATTCAATAAGCTGTTAGACAAATCCCAGAGGCAATAAAGTAACTTTTAAAAAGCTGAGCTATTTCCTCTTCAGGTGCAATGAAGATCTAAAGATAATTATTTTTTAAGTCTATGGATTTTGGGAAGAGAAAATTGTCTTTATTAATGCTAAGGATTCTGTGAAGTACATAAAATTATGATGTGATATTAACGCATAATGAGGTGAGCATAGCTGTTTGCCGACAAAGTAGGCAGATGCTGGAATAACACTTGAATCTCCTTGGAATGGTCTAAAATCTAGTAATCAAAACAGAAGATGAAAAATAAGCATATGTAGAGGCAACACATTATCCACTACTCTCTGCTTTAATTAGAGTCAACTATTCAAAGTGGGACGTTTCATCTGTGGTGTCATAACTCTACATCACCATAGTAAATGTGGATATATTAAATTCCCCATTTTCTATGGCAACATGTTCTGTCATTTAAATTGTAAGCACTTAATTACTTGTAGGTAAATAAGACACCATAAAATACAGTGAAATACTGTTAAGAGAATTTTTTTTTTCCATGGACTGGGATTTTCTCTTACAACTTCTACAGTGATTGCAATTGTAAATAATGGCAAAAGGGCTTATTTAACTCTGTCCTTTAAGAATAAGAGGGAGAGACTTCAGGTCTTTGTATAATTTTCTGCCTGGAAGTGCTCATTCCCCACCCTCAGCGAGAGCTGCCTCATCCTAAGCTGGTCTAGAGGAGGGCCACAAAGATGACTGAAAAGATAGAGCATCTCCCCTGTGAGGAAAACCTGAGGGAATAGGGATTGTTCATCTTGCAGAAAAGAGAATGCAGGGGAGACCTTATTGTGACTTTCTAGTATTTCTAGGGGGCCTTTAAGAAAGATGGGAACAAATGTTTCAGCAGGGCCTGTAGAACCGGGACAAGAGGAAATGTTTTGTAACTAAAATAGAGTTAATGTGAACCATTAAAAGGAAGAAGTTTTCTACAATGAGGCTGGTGATACACTGGCACATGTTGCCTAGGAAGGTGGTAAGTGCAGTATCCCTGGAAACTTTTAAGATCAGGTCAAACGAGGCTCTGAACAACCTGATCCACTTAAGGATGTTCCTGCTAATTGGAGGGGCCTCGGACTAGAAGGCTTTTGAAGGCCCCTTCCAACCCAAATTATTCTATGATTCTGTGACCCACCAGCTAAGAGCACTGTAATAGCAGAGCATCACCTGGTATCCACCTCTGTTCACCTTGGTGGAGGCAACAGGGCTGAGCAGAAAAGTCATAACAGACAACTTCACATTTTCAGATAATAGACCTGGCTTTATAATTTTCTCCCTGGGAGAGACAAACCTTTGAGGCACCTACAAGTAAGGGAAGCTTGGTTCTGCCTTGCTGCAATTTCATACACTGAGAACTGGAAATGAGAATGCAAAAGACTGTGGGGGCTCTGCCTGTCCTCCTCTCCCCTCCCTTCTTTGCTCTTTAGAGGCCAATCTTTGAAAAAGAAGATGAAGTGGGGAATAGCAAACAGCTGATGAAATACTTGTCAGGTATCTTTCTGTAAACTCTGGGTATTCTGAGGAACCTCTTGCTATATGTATGAAATGAGTTCATTATAATCACAGGATCATGTAGGCCAAGTTCTAAAAAGTGTCCGGTAGCTAACGACCCTTTTGTCAAATATGTCATGTTGTTTACTTCTGTCATACTTAGGTTGTGCAGGCTCCCTGCTCCTGGACTTGTTACGATGATATATCATGAATGTAACTCCTTTTATGCTTCTCTTTCTTTCTTCTAAATACTGACTGTTTGCCACCGATTGGAAGTAATGGGACGGCATATTTACATTTCCACTGATACTTATTTCCTGCATCATTATTCTATTTGCTAGAAACAGTTCTTTTTTGTTTTTAATGATCTGACTCATTGTTTATTTTCCACACACCTTTGCTTGGGAAAAAACTTTTTAGGTCTTCCTTAGGAATAAACACTGTGGTCTTAGGAAAGAACATATGTTGTAATGTTTCTTAGATCCAATATTTCTTGTAACTTCCCACAGAGTTTAACCTGGTCATCAAAACAGTGAATTACCAGAGTTCCCTCTACTTTTTCCAGAAGAGGTGAGGAGAGAAAGAGTGTCCTCTGGCACGAAAAAGGAAACAACTCGTGTCTACGAAAGCAGATCTCAGGTTGACAGAGGTTTCCATTTACTGTCATAATTCAGGAATCACAGAGATAAAGAAAATCAGTGCTATAACATAAACAGCTTATCCAAGCCCACAAATGTTAGCGTAGCCCTCTAGAATAATCTGCCCCGCTGACACTGTAACGCAGCACTGAAGCTCAAAATACCTGTCTACATACACCATACATCATGGCCCTCCAGTGCTTTAAGTTAGAGAGCAGATCCTGTCACTTGTGCCTCCATAACTGCTGTCAGGCAGCTGAGCTGTGTTAATTGCCAGCCAGTCTGTGCTTACAGGCAGTAGGATGTGTCCTTTGTGGGCTTAGCCCACACTGAGAGGTTAAAGCTGAATCAAATTGCTGTACACTTACCATGTTCTGTAGCTGAAAATACAGGCAGTCACAACAAACCAGCTTCATGAACCATGGATAAGAGACCACACGCTGAAATTCAGCCTAAGAATGTGTCCCAAGGATGCAAATTTGGATCTGTTTTCTTGATTTCCTTCCACAGTGAATTCCGGTTTCTGCTGCTGCAGTCACTTTAAAAGATATGGAATCACTAAAATCCTGCTTTAAAAAAAATCAGTGGACTTCTCCCATGTAAAGATGTTGGCATATTTCATCCTTCTACTCTCCTACTTGAATGGCCATAAAAATAATGCTTTTGCTGTTCACTGAAGTAGCTAGTATACCAAAATAATAATTTTGCCTTTTTGCCCAAAGTCACTAGCCAGGACTTCCCTTCTTTATATACTCTATCACTGTTAATGGCCAGTTATCAGTATCCTTCCCTTCTCTGTGTTCTCAGTGGAAGGAAATCACAGCTCTGCAGTGGATGTATGTCATAATGTACCAGACTATTATTTCCACCGCCATTTAATTCTCATGCCTTTCTAATGCTCATTTAAGCTAGCTGTTGCATATGATTCACCTACAACTGCAGTTTTCTACCCTGTTACAACAAAAACCTTTTAAACTGTTTGCTATATTCTTTTGCTCCAACAACAACTGTTAGTCACATTTGACTTACATTTAGGGTTAAGTGACCAGCTGCAAAATTTTCTTTTTAGTCTTTCATGACTTTTAAGATAGGCCTGACTTACTGTGCGCCTGAGATTAATCTATGCTGGAGGTCAAGAAAATATGATTTTATGTAGTTGCTACAATAAAGATCTTACTAATGAAAAGGAACTGGGGAGGGAGGGGGAGAGAGGTCATACCAACTCAGAGCTCATCAGTTTGGATTAATGGATTCTTCATGTTTGGATTTGCTCAGATACTTCAATTATCTTAGTCCTTTGTATTCTAATCAATTTTAATATAATGAGACAAGCAAACCTATATTTTGCAATATCCTTTTTTTTTATGTCTATGAGGGGGAAATATCTTTGTTAACTCAGTACAGCTGCTGCTCAGTTTGCCCAGACACATCTTTTTCAGCCTTTTTTTTCCTGTTGCTGGTGAGTCTTACACACAAACATGAGGAAAACAGTTTACCATAAGGCCATTAAATATTCAATGTTTTTAATATAGAAAGATAAACTTTAAAAGCAACTGATTTGGAAAGGGATCAGCCTGGAAGAGATTCATCCGTAGGAATGCTGATCCAGGTGTAAATGGCCCCTACAGGATGTGACCCAAAGAACACAGGCAACAGTCTGCAACCTCTGTGAGAAGTATTTCTCTCAACCAGGAGACATCAAAGCAGACACAGTGGATATTTTTCCTTAAAAGTGGACTGTTGCAACTGGCACTCTCATAATGTATTTTCCTGAGAATGTTAAGGGAGTTAGAGAAATTTAGTGATACTGAGGTTCTTAGTCACTGTAAGTCATACTTAGTCGTATTTGGTATGCTAAGATGGTATTTTGCCTTTGTGTTACTTGGTGGATAAAAGATCTTAGCTCCTTTCAAGAATGGTGCTGTCCTCCAGCTCCTAAAGCTGGATGAGATGTGTGGAGGACACTGGTGACATGTTACTTTCCTCTTTAAATCAAGACTAGATGAGATTTAGTTCACTGACTTTTTTTGTTTAAGTCCTTGCAAGTAAGGGCAGAAATCCTATGAGAGCACAGCATTAAGTACACAAAAGAGCGGGGTATACAAAGATAAAATTGAGATTTTGTGCTCTGTGTGCGTAAAGAAGTAGTTGAGAAAAAAGTTAAACAAAAAAACCAAACCAAACCAAAACTCCATAACCCCTGCCCCCCTAAAAAAAAACCCCAAACAAAAAACAAAAACCACAACTGGAGCTGTGCTGAAGGATTCCAAATGAGAAGCTTGTTAAATTAGAGTAGTTCAGTCAGTGCAAAACAATTCCCATGTTGACTACTGTTTAAGCCTGGCCTAAACAGGTTAACAATGGGCCTAAACCATTTGAGGCCCATTCTCACCATGCTAGTGAATGCCCCTTGCTGATGTCAGTGAGATTCTGTGCTGCCACTGAGGCTTTAACTTCACCCATGCCCTGATGTAGAAACGAAGGTCTGCAGCAGAGAAGCCTCCTGTAGGCACAGGAAGATGAGAAAAGAGGAGAGCTGAAGCATAGAAATCTCATGAATTGTTCTTGTGGACAGCGTGTTCTATGTCATTTCACAATAAGTCCCAGAGCTCTTAAGCAATAAAATATGTCTATGTAATGACCTACTTTCCAGAGAAACAAATTGG
>VWZS01010898.1:372937-417902 GCA_013397075.1 Rhabdornis inornatus | reverse complement strand
GGGGGTGGGGGGGGGTGGGGGGGGGGGAATGTTCTTCTCTTTGCTTCAGCAGGAGATTGCAGGAATCATCCCTCTTATTAAACTTACCGAACTTGCTGAAAACAGACTCTGTAAGTTACTCTGACAAAAAGCCACAATATGGTGCCCTCTACCGAGGCATCTGACCTCTAAAGAATTTTTGGGGAAGCTGTGGGAAGTTTTCACATTTACCAGGGCTAGCTGTTAATTATAGCAGCTACACTGCTTCATTTTGCACCAGTAAACAGGCTCAGCAGAAGAAACACAGCACAAGTCATCAGAACTGGATTATTTTCACCACTTGATTTTCAGCTGTGAGCCTAAAAATGCCAATATGTATGTAATTTTTGGTTTGTTTACTTCTTTTAATCATTCATTCCTTTCTACAGCTGTAGGAAGGATAGTCTCAGCTAAAAATATTAAAAATAAGCAGGTGGGACTATAACAAGAATTGATCTGTGTAAACATAAAGCAAAACCACAACGTATTAGCTGTGTGATTATCCTATACAGAACTCTCTCATCTCCTATTTTCCTTTTGCGTGTCTATGTTCCTTTTTTTTTCTTTTGGGACTGAAGTCAGTAAACTGTCTTCCTTGTGCTTTATCACCAAAGTTAATTTTCTTCTAAATTAACAAATAAAAATAAAAAGTATTTGTTGTAGAAGAAGGAAGAATGCAACTGTCTCAAAATTATTAAAAAAGCTCTTAAATCCAATTTTTAAACTCCTATGAGTGGCTAGTGCTTCACCCCCACATACCTTCTGCACACTGAACATCTGTATTAAGACATTTGGACATTTGTCAGTTTTGAAATATCTTTGCCTGCACATCAAACATGGGCTCAGATGTGTTCTGGAATGTATCAAGTTCTCCAGTACTATCAATAACAGAGAAACCTCCCGTAACATCTAATCACAGAAGGCTTAAATTTCTTCTATTTTTTGCGTGTCTTTCAATTCCAACCAAATTTACATAATTTTTGAAAATATTCTGTATTACTTTGTCACCCTCAACAAACATGTTTAGTACAGAGTTTTTTGCATTACTCTTTAAGCATTATAAAGTATGGCAGAAGTTTTGCAGTCTGCATGAACAGCGTATCCTAATGTTCAACATAACCACACCTTTAATGTCGCTTCTTGTNTTAGATTTTAAAATTATTATTTCCGAAAGCTACATATGAAACCTCTTTTATGCATATTCTTTAAACAGCTTAACATTTCTGGATACTGAGTCTATTGCAACAACACACCCAGCATGCAGAAGAACAACGTATTTGAATGTATTTTGCTTAAGTATATAGAAAAAATGTGTTCACAATAGGTAGCTTAGGTTTTTGTGTGTTTGGTGGTTTTTTTACCTTTTGAGGCTTCATCAGGTCCTTAGATCAACATACCAATTTTTTATATGTGGACTGATGGGGATCAGAAGAGGCCAGACTAAATTATGTGCTTTGCACATTACCATTACTTCCCAAAACTGCTCAGCTACAGAGTCATAAATAGATGCTATTTGTAATAAGAGCAGGTGGTTAATTAAAAAAATACTGTAGAAGGTGTTAGGGAGTTACGCAAATAAATGTTAATTTTTTTGTCTGATGTCAAATAAAAGCATAATTGTATTTGTAAGGTTTTATTTGTATTTAGCAGAATCACTCAGTACAATTAAAAGAAGCTTTGTCACCTCTGATTAATGGATTTTCAAAAATAACTTGTGCTATATGGATTCCAATGCCAGTGCAAGCTGCCATGGCTTAATCATGATTTAACCACAAGCTCTCCTCTGTAGTTTAGCAGGAGATTGCAGGAATCAATCCAAATATTTTCCCCCAGTCTCTATAATTACCATGGAGAGGTGTACTGGCCATGCTGGACATGTAGGACAATTACACCACCAGCAATGCAGAGTTAACCATCAGTTGCTCTGATTTTCACCTGTATCTACTGGTCATGAATAATTTCAGAAACACCAAATATCCCTTAAAGAACAAATATCCATTTCACTTCCCTTTTTTATTGGATGGAAATTCTAGGGCATATAAGACCTCTTGAAGTCTTAGAAACATAGCTTTCCTCACTCCTCTGCACCATGTATTTATGGCAGCTCCTCCCTGGCATACCATTCTTCTCCTTGCTTCATGTAAAATTCTTTTGGCTTGTCATCTTTTTCATGTGGTTTATCTTCCTTTCTTTCATCTCCCCATCTTCTCCCTCATGGCCCCAAGCTCACTATTTTCTTAATAAACTAAGCTAAAATAGTACTGTCTCGTTGAATTTTGTCACACACCCCCCACCACCTCCCTTCCTTCAGCAGATATAATACAAGATTAGACCCGAAAGAAGTCAGCCTCAGTGCAATCCCTTTAAATGATCAGTACCTGTTTATAACATCTGAATGTTTAAAATAGCTTCTCCTAAGATGCTACTGGTGCTGGCATAATTTTTTTTAAAAAAGAATAACCTAACTAATGAATTTTGTATTCTGCTTTTTGTATTCTGGCACTCTCTGGAAGAAAACTCTCGCACTGTAGATTTATAGCTCCATACCTGTAAAACAATGAATTACTCCTTTTGTTCCACCCTCTACCAGAGGCTCTTGTTCCAGTTTCATTTTATGTACATTGAATCAGATCCCTACACTCATATGGACTGCTCATTTTAAGCACTAAAATTCCTTGGTTGAGTGAGGTAAGTTTTAGCAAAAATAAAGATGAACATATCTGTAGACTTTAAAGTGGAAGACTGCGGTACAGATTTTGTCTCCTCTATGTTTTTTCTTCCAGCCTGGGTGACCAAGTGGCTACAGGGAATTTTGGACTCCAAGCCCTATTTTCTCACTTTCAAACAACCTCCAGTGTCTATGCATACATGTTGCAGGAAAAGTAACACAGCATGAAATAGTTTGGACAGAAAATGTGATATTTGTTTATGAAATCTTTAGGCAACCTGGTTTTACGCATTCACACTTGCTCTCTCATGGTCTTCATGCACTCACTCTTTTACACACTTACACACACACACACACACACATGTACTTGCAAGCACCAAGGTGTGTGTGGTCCAAGGGGACATGCAGGTATTTCCATTCATACCTACTGCATTCATACACCAACTTTAATATTTCTGTTAAAAATCTACAGCCTCAAAGGCAGAAGTATTTGGGAAAAAAGAAGTCTGGAAAACTTTGGTATTTTCTTTCTACTGTACAGTCTATGTCATAAGGAGAGGCAAAAAAGTGATTTACCCATATTTTAATGTAACACATATCTCTGCTCTAAGACCACAGTGACTGTCACTTCAGTAAAAAAGAAGGCTGGGTGATAGCAAACATTCTCCTCTTAATATAACTCTGTCTTTTTGAGTATGTGATCATATTAAAAGACACAGAAGTCCCAAATATGGGAGAGAATTAAGCTGCTAAAAGAACATGAATACCATGGTAATTATTATTTCCAGAATTCACAATTTGAGTTAAAATTTGAGTTACAATTTGAGTTAAAAAGATATCTATCACTAATTATGAAAGATACCTTGTGTAGGCTAATGCAATAAAGTCCAAGACATCAATTTAAAAAATTTTTTTAACCCAGTCATGAAAAAAAATTCAGTCTTTATGCTTAAGACTAAAAATACCTTTTAACTGCATTGAAAGACCAACAAATTTTTGTTGCAGTGTAACATTTACTAGTTTAAGGATTACAGATAGATCATTAACTAGAAAAAGCCCCAATAGGTTCTTTCTTGACTCTGAAGGGTGCATAAAATACTGCTTTCTTCTGCTCATTATTTAAATTCCCCCGAAGTGCTATAATCAAAGGAATTAATACAATAGAGTAATGCAAAAGTTTGCAAAGGTTCAAGAGCTAATCTACTTAAACATGTATGTAGCTCCAGAGGTAAACTTATTCATGCACAGCATGTAATTCTTGTATGCAGGGTTTGTATGTAGTAACACTTTTACTGAATGCAATGTATAGGACCACCTTTCTCATCTAAAACACTGGTGATATGAAAATCAAACCTTTAATAGCTGGCACATTAGTACTCCATGTAGCAGTACTTGCATATTCAGCAGTACTTCACAAAGCTTCAATAAAAATCACTAGCAGTTCTACTGATTTTGAAGTTCAGTATAGGTACCAGTGCTTTTTTTGGGCTAAGATCTTCACTTTAACTGAAAGAAAATGTTATGATGATCAACTCAATAAAAGTAAAAATCTTTATGTATGTGAATAATAACTGAACTAATTAACTCCCATCTGCCAGGTGTCAGAAGTAAGAATTACATTAAAAGATCGTGAAATTCCTCTTATATAGAGTTAATAACTAATGGTGGCTGGATCATTTCAATATTGATCCTCTTCAGGGCTTTTCTTCTGCGAATACTGATGCTTGGTAACCAGGTGAATCAGTTCTGAGGTCACTGCCATTCCAGCTTGGCAGTAAGTCTGGCAGAATGTCTAAAAGAATGAAGGTGAACCTACAGGGATGGATAAAGATTATGATGTGGTTATCTACACGGGGAATTAATAACTTTCCTGGGTGAGATAAAGCAGTTCTATCTATCAGAAAAATACACACCTCATTCTAGATTGGGAGCTTTCAGCTATGGAAAGTTTTCTGTGGAGAAGGGTATTAAGGTGACCCTTGCTAGGAATTCTCTTTCAGACATAAAGAAAAGTGAGGAAGAAAATAGGTTTACCTTCAACATTTCCAGAACTTTCGAACTGAATGTCTCTACTCCTTCCTTAAAAAAACTGGCAGAGCGTTGCAGGGGCCATAGGACTTCTGTAGACTGTATAAGAAAATCTGAAAAATTAATCAAAATATACTGTCCCTCTCTCTTTTCCTCATAGCTTTACTTCCTTACTCGCAGATATTTTTTTGAATTGTGTAGTGCTCTGCTATTCAAGCATTTGTATGACAGATTTCTACAGGGGGAACAGAACAGTGAACCAGTTATGATTTGGGGCATTAATAGTCTAAAAGGGAAATGGAAATGCAAAATCAGAGAAAGGACCCAGTGTTGAATAGATTAACCTGGCACCCCTTCTGTTCCCCTTGGTATTTATTATTTTATCCTTGATGGCCAACTATATAGTCAGCAAAGATCTCTTCATCACAATTTGAGTCACAATTAATTCAGCAATCCAAAATTATCACAGGGTGGAGTCCAACATTACCACCCGTTTAAGGCTAGTGTGTTCCAAAGCTTTGCATATATTTACAAAAATATAATTACAAGATTAATTGTAGGGTGCAAAAGCAATAGAGATAAATTTGCACAAGTACGTCTCAGTTTGCTATAATTTTTTTTAATCGAGAGGAATTAATTCAAAGATAGAGTGTAGGAGAGGCATGAAAACTAATCCTCACAGTTGCAGATGTTTTTTTCCATGTTGGTCATATGGCAAACTAATATACCTGGGGTTTTTAGACAACAATATGGGGTCATTAATTTATACGCTGAGGTTACCCACTCAGTTTTCAAACACTGACCTAGGTTTTTAAAGCCAAGTAATGGAACTGAGATTAATCTCACGACACCATTTTGCGTTACTTGGTGACTGAAGGATTAAATATTGTGGACTTGTATTCACACAAAATTGTTGTTTAAGGCTAGGATCATCATTCAGCTGGCTGAATGATTTATTATAATGACTGTATAAAGATAAAGATAGTTCTTAAATAAAGTGTTATTTTTAAAACTCTCCTTATTCTCTTGAAGTTTTATAGTGGTGAAGAAAAACTACCGACATTTGTATCTAGTAATATGGCCCAACCTACGATGCAACTGATGTGATCTTTAAGGTACCTTCCAACTCAAGTAATTCTATGATTTGATGACTTGCTATATTGACTTCTTTACTTGTCTCTGTTAATTGACAGTTGCATATTTTAAAAAGAAACACAAATATTGTAAAAATGCCAGGATGTGTCTTGATATTTTGTCTTAGGCATGAGGCCCAAGAGTAACATTGCTTCCATACATATCTGAACTCTAAAGGCCCCTCTCATGAAGGCAGAATGAGCATCTGTTAAGGCACAAAAAAATATTTACTTCTTGGGTTACAAGCAAGTTTCATGGCCTAAGCATAAATATGTTGTGTCATGAAATGCTGTACTACCAAGTGACAAATCAGTCTTGAAATGAATATTCAGTTTAATGTTTATATTAAAAATAGGCTAAAATCCAACCTGAGCAATTCTTTGTTTTGTTCTGAATTTGTTGCCTATTTTTTTGCATAATGAACGGGCAGCCCTATTAAAAATACTGTGGAGCATTTGTTCATGGTGTCTGTTCATTTTCTAAGGTATTGCAAATGTTTCTGACAATGTTGTAGTGGAGACTGTGAACTTTTGATGTAAGCAGATGGAGGAAAGAAAAACTGAGTGTAATTAAAACTTAAATGTTGAAAGTTTGATCTTGCAGTCTGTGCTCAAAATTACTTCCCTGTGTAGAGGTAGTTCAGTTTGAATAAACACCACACTAAAGGCTTCTAAGAAACCATAAAAATTTTCCCATTGTTTGTCCTTTCATGCTTCAGTGAGGTGACGAGGCATGCTTTAGTAAAAGTAGTTATTAATCACCAATGTTCTATACTGCTTCTTCTAGTGGTGACCCAGAAAACAATCTATCTGTTCCCAGTGTCAAGTGCCTAAACACTGCAAGGCAAGACTGATCAAGTGGCGAAGGCATTGGACGCAATTTAAAAAATAGACATTAATAACACCTGATTCTGTTTTAAAGTTACTGTGACACACGAGAGGTCACTTTAACTTTATTTTCCAGACATAAATTGGCTTTTCTATGTAGTCCATTATCATACGATGATGACTCAGATGAACATAAAAATACAAAGTTAATTTTCTAGTGATCTGGTAGAATAAAGCTCTACCTCCACATCTTTCACATTGAGTGGAATAAAATTAACGCAGAAAACACAACACTTTTCATACAATATTTAGTCTGTTTTGTAACAAGAAGCCTATTCCTATTTAGTTTATAACTTTTCTTCTGTGAATGATACAAACAATACTTAATTGAAAAGATTTTACATGTGACCTTCAAAATCCAGACACTGCTGTTGCTTTGTGCTTTAGATTGTACCGTGGTAATTTCCAATAATTTTAATAGAAACAGCTTTATGATCTAAAATCTGAAATTTGAGATATTTTCATGGCACATTCAGACTATGAATTCTAAGTGAGCTTCAAGGCTGATTTTATTGTTTGACTTGCAGAAAAGTGTATGATCACCTTCTTACATTGTGCAAGCAAGTTACTGTTTACTCCTTTAAATATTGAAGTTGTATTTTGTTGGAGTCTTGCCACTCTCAGAACACGCTTTGCTTGAACTAAACAAGTTTCATTAGTATCCACCAAAAATATTAGTATAGGACTTATCTGTCTCTAAAAAATTGAAAGGTATAAAAAAAGAAGAAAAACACCCGTATTAGTTAGAAAATAAGAAAAGTTTGCAGCAACTCTAAAACAGAACTTCTGAATACAACACCTGCCAGATTTTTATTTCAGTGTATTTAACTTCCTTAATTAAAATTCTGTAAACTGGAGAATAGAAAAAGTCTTTCACAGTGCACATTATAAAAAGCAGTGGTGTATGACCCACTCCTAGCAGTAGATACAGGAAAAGAAACAATATTTTTCACATTTTAAGGGAAGTGAATAATTTACATCAGCTCTTGGGTTTTTTTCCTGTATTAGTGGGAAATTTTGAGAGGAATTTATTTACTAAAAAGAAAAAAAAAGTTTGACAGAGTATTTGGCCTTTGAAAAACTTGAATTTTTATATCATGACTCATATTTTGCAAAGGAATCTCATGAGTTTGAAGCAAAAGCAGAAGTACTTTCAAGCCCCAAAAGCCCAAAAGTCAGTCGTCTGTGCCCTACAATGTCACACCAGTGGCAAACTTGCAAAGATGACAGTCCCACAGAAGACACTCAGTAACAACTCTGGCAGCATCATGCTGCTGTGACAGCAATCTGAGTACACTTAAAGTGGATATACACACAAATAAATCACTAACAGGAAGACGACACCAAAAACTGTTCTCAGAAACACAGCAAGGAATAGTACATATTTGCGTGGTGCTTATGACTGCTCTTCTGTTCCTTATACCACAATCATCAAATATCCACAAGGCCTTCATTCACAGGCCTTTCCTCAAGACATCCTTGCCAGACCTAAGAGCAGCTGGGCATCAGCTTTCCCGAGGGAGGTCACCCCCTCGTGAATCCTAGCATCACCCCTTTGTGCTAGGAGATGCTAGGATCTCTGTACTCCTCCCAGGCTCCCTGTCACTGCCTTCACGTTCTGTACACTCTTATTTACATTTGTGTTTTGCCCCAAGCTTCTTGCCCCAGGCTCCATGCAGGCCTCCTGGTGTTTTTGCCTGACTGCCTTGCTCATGGAGCCTGGGGGAGGTGATCCTTTCCTTGAGTAACAACCAACTCTCTTGGACCCCTTTTAACTTCAGGTGCTCGTCCTATGGTACTCTTTCAAGCAGATTCATGAAGAGGCCAATGTCTGCTTGTGCCTGGATGTAGTGTGCCTCCAGCACACAGATATTGGGGTGGCTGAACCTCTCCGATGAGCACCAGGATTGAAAAATGCAAGGTTACTTCCAGCTCTCTGCAGAGATTCTCATCCATATGGCTGAAGAGACTGGGAGCATAAAGTTGTCCAGTCTTAAGGACAGAGCCTACAGGGAGTCTGAATTGCTGCCTCTGACTGCTGAATGGGAAGGTGTAGAGAAGATGCTGTCTATGAAATTGTATGGTGAAGAAACAAGTGGAAACACACGCAAGTGGGAATATGAGAAATTCCAATTAGGTGTAATGGAAAGCTTTCTGACTGAGACTATGGTTAAGCACTGAAACATTGTCCAGGGAAGCAATGAAATCTTCAGTTCTGGGTTTTTTCAAGACCTGAATGGACAAAGCCCTGGGCAAACTACTTGTGATCTACACGAACCTACTTTAAGGAGAGGCTTGGCCCAGCTGACCTTCATGGCCCCTTTCAGCATAAATCACATTTTAACTTTTGTCTTGTTAATGGAAAGTGAAAAGAAAGCTTTTCATCAGCCTTGAATGACTGCTCCCAAGCCTCTCAGTAGTTCAAATTGTTCCAAACACTTCAGTGGGTCTTGGACTCTGCTCAGCTAAAAGATCTAAATCAGGCAAATGTCACCACCCAGTCACAACCAACTGGCATGCCTTCATGTGGTTCTTGATAAATATTTGAACATACTAATGAATGACTGTGAAGAGTAAGTTTGTAGGTGGAATGAGAAGGGCTGAAATGAGGGTATCAGGCAACTGTACTCATAATATGCAGTCACGTCCTTCTCTGCTAGGGATGAAAATACTTTCTTGTCACGCATACAGTATACTGATAAAGACAGTAACAGCAGCATTTAGAAGCATATCTGGAACAGCCTTGTGGTGTGTATAATACATACATGTGTATAAATATGTGCATAGGTGTTGGAAAACAATCCTGTGAGTGGTCATTAAGCAAATACATTGCATTAAAATTGTCAGATCATGCGACAAGTTGAAACTTTTCACAGTTTATACAAAAGCTGCCTGGAACTTAGATTGTCAGGTTCAGTCTAATCACGTAAAGAAGTAAGAAGAAGGAAGCTGTTATCTCTGCTGAAAATTTAATCCTAGCATCAGAGAAAAACAATATTTTCTTGTCTATTGATGTGTGAATTGCTTTCCACAAAATTTGACTTTCTTATGTTATTCAAATAACCTGTGTTGTATATTAGACTTACTGAAGCTTAATTGCTTTTGGCTATGATTTTGTTCTATTTTAGTTTGAAGTTTGTATCTTATTTAAAATAGCCTTTCTATTTTTTACTGGGTTTGCAATATTTGCTTTAAATAGGAATATTTTTTTGCTTCTCTTATATCTTACATGGTAGTGTGAGCCTAATAAGTCATATAGTGCTGTCTGTGTAGCTAAAGAGATGAAAGCAACGTGCTTCATATTCCAGCTGGCAAAGCATTAAGCAAGACTAGTGACAAATCCTGCCCTTTAATTATTTTAATTTCTTGAAATTCTCATTTCCCATTCTCCCAACAAGAATCCATAAGAGCATGTCTTCTGAGTTTTATGTAATTTGCCTTTTTAACTTGCTTACAGATTTTTGTGGGATTTGAAAGTCACTAAATTCCTCTAAAGAATGTTTAAAGGGAAACATGGGATTTACTAACAGATAGAGGAGACATCAGAAAAATCAACCAATCGATTAATCTATTAATCTATTAATTTTTTTATCCCATTAAAATTATATAGCTAGTTAATATAATCAGCAAAGCTGACCAAATGCTGATGTGCCTCAGAGAGGAATAAACGAAGATAGAAGCACTCACGAGAATAATTCACCCAGATGAAGTAACTTGCTATTATAGTCACAGGTATTGGAAGAATAGACCCTCCCAATAACACCCTTCTCCACTGAATGGAAGTCTGGAGTGTGATTAGGGGTTTGCAGAGCATTAGACCACCTAAAGCCACAACAAAATCCTTAATAATTTGCTTCCAACATGTATTTAATAGGGAGTTAAACATGTTCTTCAGAAACTCTTACACAGCTTTGTTGTTTAATATTATAATATTAGATACACTGTGAGGAAAGTATATCCTTTCATAAATCACTTAAGCTATAGCTAGAATAACATTCATTATAAGGTCATAACATCTTTTTAGAATAGAAAGTTAAGCTACTTGAGAAAGGAGCAGGAATAGGTCTGACTTTGTCAGTAAAATGGTCTTTTAAGAAGTCTTTGTAAGGGTTAAATCATAAATGCAAATCAATGGTTTAATACCTGCAAAACACTCACTGTACTTTAAATCATGACTGGAAAACAGAGATTAGCTGCCTTTTTATTTCAGCTCTGGGGACATGAGCATCGTCTCCCTTTGGGAAGAAAAATCAGCAGTGAGCTCGGAGGGTAGAGAGGATGCAGATTTCCTTCGTGGCAGTGCAGCAATGTCCCGTGCTCAGCAAGCACACATGATGAACCTCTGTGTTTGTTCTTAAGTGCCCTGGTAGGGCATAATGAATCAGGACCCTGACCAACGCTGCAGGAAACCCTTTCAGTACTAGCAAAGAGACTTAATTTCAGAGGAGTCCCTTCTCGATCTTAAGAAAGAAAAGCAGGCCCCACAAAGGTGTGTCACAGTTCAACAGGTACTTTGCCATCTTTTCTTGACTTGGTGTTTTCACCCTCTGGAGTGTAAACAAGAGGGGAAAACGCTTGGCTTAGAGCTGTGCACATGTGGCTGTTGCTAGACATTAAGAATGAACACATTTTATTATAGGGAAACTACTTATTCATTTCCCTAGAGCTATTAACGTAGCGTACTTAGAAAAAGCCTCCTGGCACGATTTTGGCACGATCTAGACGGGAGAGAAACAGGTATCGTAACTTGCCATGTCTGAGCACAGCACACCTACCTGTCACTTTCTCTGCCTGTTTCCTAATACAAGCTGCAGACCAGAACNGGGCACGGCCAGCGGCGGCCGGGGGCGCCTGGCCGAGTCCTGGCGGCGGCTGAGCTCCCGGCGCGGCTCCAAGCGCACCGGACCCTCCTCGCCCGCGCTGGCGGTGAGTGTCCGCGGCCGCGCTGCTCCACCCGGGCACCTGCTCGCTCCGGGGCTGGGGCGGGGGTGGTGAGGAGCAACCTGTTGCTCTTCGGGAGGAGGAATCGCCTTTCCCGTGCGCTGAGCCTGACTTAGTAGGTGTTAACAGGTGCGGGTCTCCGGTTGGGATCTCTCCGTGTGCTCCCCGCGGAGGGAACGGTAGCGCGGCTCGCTGCGCTCGGCCGGGAGCGCAGCTGGCGCGGTGGGAAGTAGCTGCCTGCGACTCGTGCTCGCGTTGGGCAGCTGAGGGCAACAGTGGTAGCAACCATAAGCGAAAGACTCGAAGGCGTGTAGGCAAAAAGCAGTTTCTTGGGAACCAGAGGTTTTCCTCTTGGGTGGGTGTCCCCTTGTTAGTGTATCTGCCTTCAGCCAGATCGATGGGATGGGATCTTCCGGGAATCTCTAGGATGGGTAGACAGGCGTTTTAATGGAGGTTCATGCTACAGCGTAGATTACAAGTTAGGGAAACTAACATCTTGATCAGGCATAAAGGGAAATTGAGAGAACAAACTGAGCATTCAAACAGGAGGAGTGACATTTATTAGAGTGCTTGACAGTCTGTCTCCTTGGGGTCCGAATCCTATAGGTAAGTGCTGAACAAACACACACAAACAGATTTTGGAAGAACTGTTCACTGTCCAAGGACAATTTCAGTCCTCATGCTCTTAGAAACAGCGTTGTGTGTTCCTACCTAAAGCAGACTGTGGTCTGGAGTGATACACCTTATTCAATAGATCAAATTTATAATTTTGAAAATAAACACGTATTTATAAGACTTTGACTTGGGGGTAAAATGACCACGGGTTGAATGTCAATAGGGAAAATAATGTAAGGGTAGAGACCTAGGTAAAAAGGATGTCATGGCAACAAGAAAGCATCATACAAAGTAACAATATAATCTTGTGGAGGGGTAACAGGAGTAGTATTACATTCATCTGTACCGTGCTCTAGATTAAAATATAAGGTGGGGTTTTGCGGTCGTTTTTTTTTTTTTTTAATAATGCACTAACTTCTCTTTGCAATAGGTGGCTTAAACACAGGTAAGGATTATATGACCAGAAAAAATGCACAATGCAGTTGAGGGTTGGTGTTGGTTGGTTGGTTTGTGGGGGGTTTTGTTTTGTTTTTTTGGGGCTTGTTGAGTTTCTGTTGTTCTAAACAAAGTTGTTGTTCTTGTGGCTTACAGCTGAGATGAATTCTTACTCCAGCCAGAACCCTGAATGAAATTCAGGTTGCAAGTGTTTCGCCAGAATTGGAAGGTTGTATTAATCTTTGCTTAATCTTTGCTTTTCCAGAATCTTTCTGAAAGGATGAGCAACTTTTTCCTATTTTCTTCTTTAAAGTAGTACTATATTGGTGTTTTTATGTTACTGAATTTGCATTACATTAAACCCACTAAACTTCATAAAGTGCAGGACAGATGGGAATGACAGATTCTGAATTTTTTAGTTTGGTAATTTGTTAGGGGTTTTTTATAATTTTTGTCAGGTTTTTTGAAAACATTGTTTGTTGTTGAGAATGGGTAACTATTAGTTTGTTTTCTTAATTTATGGGGTTTTTTATATTTCTGAAATCACATTTCAACACTAAGAATAATTCACTTGGAACCATTTTCCAAAGCAATGCCAGAACATACTAATTCTTAAGACATTTCCCACACGCACCTTTTTTTTTTCCCTTCCCACTTTCACCCACGCTATCCCTGGGGAAAAAAAAGTGTAAAATTTCAGTCCTTTTAACATCAGTGTTTTGGCCGCATCCCCCCTGCTTTGTCCACAGGATTGTGTATTTGTGACAACTTCTGTTTGTCTGCCACAGTTTACTTTTTAAAGGTTGTCACTTGTCTGAGGAGGATTTTTGGGGGTTAGTGCTGAAGCAGGGGTTTGGTACAAGTGATGCCATGCATGTGTACTTTTCGGTGGTTTTGTTTTTTTCCCCTGAAATCTATATTTTCTGACCTTCCTTTTCTTTGCACGCTTATAGAAATTGCTGATACTGATGTTTCACACTTCATTGCTTGTTACATTTTTACTGATTAATTCTGAGGGTTGGCTGCTGTTTTATGACTTTGTTAATTCCTGAAGAATAATTGGTAATCTTATTTCTTTACCAAAATGGTCAGGAAGAGGGTCTGGGAGTGTGGGTGTGGAATGGAGGGGTGTTAAATTTTATTTACCTTGTTTTGATATTAGCGTTTGAGTGATAGGGAATTGCTGCATTGGCATGAGCGGAAGAAGTGAAGGATATTTGAGATGGAAAAGGTTTGCAAGAGCCAACACTGCCTAGAGCACACACATGGTGGACTCCAAATGATTTCTAACTGTGATCTTTGTTTGGAGTAACCCTGGTTTAATTTTGAGTAAAGGAATTACATATTGAAGGAGTGAAGTGTGGTTATAGCTTTAGAAATTAAGCCTTTTCTGCATTTTTCCTCTCTCCATCATCTACTTGTGTACCTCTGGAAAGGAAAAAAGAGTGTGGAACTCCCCTACTCAAACTGATAAAAGTTTTGCCATTCAAACCAGCAGATCACATTTTTGGATCATGTTGAATTTCTGCCCATAAAGGGAATTGTTTGGACATTTTATGCCAAGATCTTGAGACTTACAGCCTCTGAATTATGTGAGTTTTCCAACCCATTTTAAGCAGATGCTGCACAGTGTTCTAGTTCAATAAAAATTGAGATAACTGGCTGCTTTGCTCTACGGTTTCTGATCACAGCAGTTTTTTTTCTCTTTTGTTCAAAGATTAAATTGCTTTTGAGGTGAAATTTCCCCCAGGATATTTACGGTAGCTCAGATACAAAATGACAAGTGAGAGACATAAGAACACATGAAATAAAACTTTACTTTCCTGTGGTGCCAGTGAAATTATAGCTGTAAACCAGGTCATTGGTCCTGTATTGGATGCTGCAAATCAGATGGGCTGAGTACAAATGACTGATGGGAAGTAATCAGCTCTGTTTATGGTGGAATATAACTCTGTGTATGTGGGTGAGGAACATTGTATGTACAAGGGTAATCCACTGAGTGAAGAGCTGAATTTCAAATTTGTCATGGAGCAGATTGAACAAAATTTAGCTTGACCTCTGGTTTTCATATTTGTGAATTTAAGAAATCAGATGTTTTCCCTTTTTCATTTATTGTAGCAGGAGCACCTTTGCCATGAGGCTGGCCAGTCTGGTGAGGAGACTGTTAAACTAGCAGTGGCATGGGAGGCACATTGCAGCCCTGAGTTGTGTGATAAAATGGTGGAGCAAGGAGAGAAAGCAAAAGTACAGGGTGTGGGGGGAATAAGGCAGAGCTTGGGCATGTTAAAATAGGGTGCAGGGTGTGTACCTGTCTGCACATTGCTTGGGATTTGAGCAATAGAGACAAAAGCTCAGCCAGTGGCCAGAGCTGTAGCACTGCTGGGGGACCTGTGATATGTCTGATGGAGATCCTTCAGAGGGGGCAGGCAGGAAAGAGTGGAATAGGTCTGTCCTTCATGTGAAGGAGCAGCTCTGATCTGTGTAGAGCTTGTGGGTCAGAGTCAGAGGAGGGTTTGTTGAGTGTGCTGGGATGTGTTACAGATCACTGACCAGAGTAAGGAAGCAGATGGAGCTTTCTCTGAACAACCTGAGGGAGGCTCTGAGCCACAGACCTCCATCCTCTTTGGGAAATGTCATACATCAGAGCACCAGCCATCCCGGAGATTGCTGGAGGTTAAGGAAAATGTTTTGCTACTGAATGGTGCTTGAGCTGTGACCCTGTCCATATGAGGATGACTTGTTTGCTCATTTTAGCTATTGTATTATTTTTTTTCATATGATAGCTCAAATATATTTGTATATTCTGCTGGCAAGCAGGAAGAATGCTCTTATAAGAATGTATTGCTGCAGTTTTAGATGAAGGCAAGGTAATGCAGGTGCTGTAATTGCTGCTGATGAGAGGGAGCTCTCTGCCAGTCGCTGTCCTAAAATGAGTTTATGCTGCTACCAAGGAATTTGTGTGGCACAGTGCAGCTTGAAGGCCAAGTCATATGTGTAGTTGTGTGGATCACTGATTCCTCGATGTCCAATAGTCTTGCTATCAGGATACCTATAGGTGAAGGTGTTGCAGTGACAGCAGACATGGATAGGGCAGGTCCTCACCACCCATGTCTGTCAGGCCTCTGCTCTCAGTGACTTGGCTGAAGGGGGAGAGAAGCTGGCCATCAGTCTGAGGTAAAACCAAGGAAGGAGACCTCCTGGAACCCACATCTGGGCACATAAAGGAGCTGACAGTGACAAGAGACAGTCAGCAAGGATTTATCAAGGGGCAGTCGTGCCGGATCTAGCCCTCACACTTTCTGCGATGTAACTGGGATGAGAGGAGAGCAGTGGATGCCAACTACCTCTGCTTTAGCCAGGCTTTTGTAGCTGGGCTGTGACATTATAGTCTGGGAGGGATGACAGGCTGGTGAGGGAAGAGCAGTGGCGGGGCCAGGGGAAAGTGGTCTTTTCCCAGCCTTGGGGGTTTCACATCCCAAGTGGGTGAAGCCCTGAGCAGCCTGATTTATCCCTCTCAGCAGCAACTGGGACTAGAAACCTCCCCAAGTCCCTGCCAGCCTGAGTTACCTTGTGATTGTGTAAATCCACATCAGAAAGTCCTTTGAGAATTAATTTACAAGATGCACTCTAGCACAACTAGGAAATGTTGCCTACACTTGGTCTGCTTGAAAAATCATAGAAATGTGCCTACATTGGCTATCAGATGTGAAAACACACTTCTTAGGAAAAACAAAAATGGTAGTTCTAGCCCAGGGTAAGGACTGGTAAAATGATTTTTTTAATACTTTAAGATGGAAAATAACACACTACCTGGCTGATCTCCCTCCTGCACGGGTGGAGGATCACCCCTCTCTGCAGCAGCCTGCCTGTCCAGCCCCAGATCCTTGCTGCCTCCTCCTGCTAGAGAATTCAGCTTGCAGGAGGTAGTTAAAAGCAGGCGTCCATTGTATTTGAACACAGTATTCTCCTGGTGGTTTTGTTGTCCAGAAAGCTTAGTAATAAAGGGTTCAATAAGACTGGAAACCAGAAATCTCTGTCAGTGGCATGAGTGGGAGGTGAGGTGAGGGCTTGGGCAAAGTAAGCCTACAAGAGGTGCTTGTGCAGGTTGCAGGTCAGATGCCCTGCTTTAGGACTTGCATCATTAGATGAGATGTAATGAAGTTTACTACTGATTCAGTTCTACTGTCTTTGAAGGAAATACTTATTTTTGTTGTTAATTTTTTTAAGTTCTTGGTAGCAGAAGGGAGCCTAACTAATCCTGTATATGAACAATTTGTCACGTATGACAAATTGTACATTTTGTCTAGCTTTTATTTTAGGCAGATGCTTCTTTCTTAATTTTTGCAACTATAAAGCGTTTTTTAAAAAAATTATTTAGTATATAGCAGAGTGTTTTCATGGGGTTTTTTTATGTTTGTTTCTGTGTGCCATGGATGAGCAACACTTATTCCTGACTGCATATTTGGATGCTTTAGTAATAAAGCTAGAAATTATGACTGAAAATTATTTAAGACTTACTTTAAAGGAGGTTTCCTGAACCTAAATATGAGGTTGCCTTTGTTTATAATATCTCCTGAATATATTGCCTAGTTTCTCCCTGCAGCTGGCTTCCGGTGAGGAAACCTGTCAAGAAACTTCCTGTAATAGACCAGTCCTGAATACTTGTCTGAATAGTTGATCTTATGTTTGTTTCTTTAGTGGTGGTGGCAACAAAGTTATATTCTGTGCATTACTTCTTTGGCGCGCATGTGGCCTAGTTAAGTAGTGTGATTTTTAAAGGTTAGTAATTCATTATGATTTTAGGGATCAGGTTTTTATCAGAAATGAAAATGTTTTTGCTTTCCTGTTAACATTTTTGTGAAGGTGTTCTCTAAGACATGGACCTAGTACTGCCTGATGCTGGATAAACATTCATAAACCTCTATTATTAGTATGAAGTGACTTTGAAATAGCTAAATTTTGTTCTGAAGGAAAAATTTCAAATTTTGGATTTAAATAATTCTGGAAAATGCTTATATAAGACAGCCCTCAGAAATTCCTTCCATGCTAATTTATTCCATGACTTTAGCTTTCAAGAGTAGTGTTCTGTACCTGGTAGAGCTGAGTGTAATATTGCTGACTGCAGTCATATGTGATGCAAGTCACTGCAGAGATATAATGTGATTTTTAGCACTAAAGATAAGAAAAACAGGAAAAAAAATTCAAAACCAAATGAAGAGGGGAAATGAATTTTCATTAAAATAAGAAAACCTGAACAGTAGTTCAATTTCCACAACTCATCTACTTGTCTCCCCTGAAAAGATATAAGGGATTATTATATTGAAGGAAGAGCATGTAAGAAAATACCAGAGACTGAAGTTATTTTGCTCTTTTTCTTCCTTTCTTATGGAGGTAATAATCATTAATTATTAATGTATAGCCTATTCTGTATCTGAAATGGAAGTTACATGTATTGCAAAAGAAGGTGGTGGTTTAATACTTAGAATGGTAGAGTCAAACTCCATGAGCAGAATTTAAAAATTATTTGTAATTGGGAATTTCTGGCTTTCTCTCATTTACTTCTTTGGGGCCTGATGATTTTTAAGTGGTGGCTGACCTCCCTTTTTATTAAGAGATTGATTTCCAGAATATCCAGAATCAATAGACATCTTTTAAGTCTTGAACACTTGCAGTTGTATGCTGGATGTGGATAAACTTGTGAGTCTGAGAGTTGCTGGTGTAGCTGTTTTCTGTGACCAATCCACAAAAGGCAAAACAGACCTCTGAAGGCTTGCTTTCCTGTAGGATGCTTTATCTGTTATCTTTCTGTACACCGGCTCAGGTGCTTGAAAATACTGGAATTAATTAAAAGGAGAAATATTTTTAAATTACAGACAACACTTAGGAGCATGGAAAAAAGAAAAATAAACTGTGTAAGGAGATAAGAAAGCTCTAGACCTATGACAAGCAGCATGAAAATTTCTGTCTAGATCAGAAGACAATTTTACGTTTCACAACTTTTGGGGTTTTTTTTCCTTCTCTGTGGTTTTGTTTTTGCCATAGGACACAGCTACTGTGAGCCATGTATGTAGGTTTTTTAAATTTATCTGAGGCTTACGAGATGTTTTATTCATCACAACATAATACAGAGAAGTACTTCTTAATCTACTGGAGAAGGTGATATTGGTTATGAAAGCAGGAGCACATTTTAACTTGCACAGCTTAGTCTAACACTGGCTGGACAGTGATGGATGTGTCCTGTTATAGCCTGTTTTCTGTGCTTATAGCTGAAAGCAACATTTCCCAGACATAATTTATTTCTTCTAATGAAGCAGCATTTTAACAATCCTGTGACATTTCAAAATGAATGTGGAAAGAAGTTGTCTTATTATTTCCTAGTACATGTATTTTTTTCCTGGTATTCTTATGTTCTTTTTGCTTTTAGGTAGCGTAATTGCTTTAATGACATAATGGAAGTGTTTTGTGGAGAGTATTCAAAATAGGTAATCTTCCGTTGCAATTTTAAGTTTACTGTGAATTGCAGAGAAACTGACATGTTATGAAACCCTGTGAATCACAATGACTACAGAGGTGAAAGGAATAAAACATAGAATATTTGTCTAAATAAATAAGCAAATGAAAACTTTCTTCTTATTATTGCCAGATTTTAAGTGCTTGCTCTGTAGAAATACTCTAATAAGAAAAAGTATCTGATATGTTAATTCATTACAGCTATTTATTCTCTCTCTATTTCTCCACATTTCCCCTGGGTGATTCATAGAATATACTAAGTTGGAAGGAACCCATCAGGATCATAGAGTCCAATTTCTGGCCCTCTGCAGGACGTCCCAAGAATCATAGCATGTGCCTGAGAGCATTGTCCAAAAACTTCTGGAGCTCAGGCTTGGTGCTGTGACCACTTTCCGGGGGAGGCTGTTTCAGTGCTCAACAGCCCTCTGGGTAAAAATCCTTTCCCTAAACCTCCCCTGACACAGTTTCATGCTGTTTCCTTGAGTCCTCTCACTGGTTGCAAGAGTGTAGAGGTCAATGCCTGCCCCTCCATTTGCCCTCCTGAGGATGTTGAAGAGCACAATGAAGTTTCCCCTCAGTGTCCTCTTCTCCAGGCTGGACAGACCAAGGCACCTCAGCCACTCCTCACACAGCTCCTTCTCCAGACCCTTCACCATCCTCATGGCCTCCTTTGGACACGCTCTAATTAAAGCTCGATGTCTCTTTTGAATTGTGGCACCCAGAACTGCCCCCAGCACTCGAGGTGAGGCTGCCCCAGTGCAGAGCAGAGTGGGACAATCCCCTCCCTTGCCCAGCTGGTGATGCTGTCCCTGATGCCCCCCAGGACATGCTTGGCCCTCTTGGCTGCCAGGGCACTGCTGGCTCATGTTCAACTTGCCACTTACCAGGACCCCCAGATCCATTTCTGCAGCACTGCTCTCCTATCTTTCATTCCCCAGTGTGTCTGTACATCCAGGGTTGCCCTGTCCCAGGTGCAGAACCCAGCACCTGTTAAACTTCATATGGTTGATTGCTCAGCTCACTAATTTCTTGAGATCTTTCTGCAGGGCCTCTTCTACCCTTAAGGGAATCAATGCCTCCTTGTGGCTTAGTGTCATTGCCAAACTTAGTATTCCTTTGAATCCCATGTCCAAGACAGTGGAGAGAAGTGGGCTGAGGGTGGAGCCCTGTGGAACCCCACTAATGAGCAGACTCCAGTCTCATGTCACTGCATTCACCACAACCCTTTGTACCCAGCCCATGAAGCAATTCTCACTCATCAGGTAACGTTCAGCTGTCTGCTGAACATCTTGTCTAGGAGTGACAGTTTCCAAGGCTTTGCTGAAGCCCAGAAAAATTACTTCTACTGGTTCCCCTAGATCAGTTCAGTGGGTTACCATGTTGAAGGAAATCACATTTGATAAGCAGGAGTATCCCCTCATGAAGATGTGCTAGTTGTCATTGATGACTGTCTTGTCCTCCCAGTGTTTTTTCGATACCTCCCAGAATAATCTTTCCCACGGTTTTACCAGGCACTGAAGTGAGACTGACAGCCTGTAGTTTCCAGAGGCCTCCCTCTTCGTCTTTTTGGAAATCAGACCAAAGTTTCCAGCTTCCAGTCAGCTGAGACCTCTCTGGGTTCCCAAGACTGCTCCATAGTCATTTAGGAAGGCTTTGTGATGGTATCAGCCAGCTCTTTGAGTATTGTCAGATGAATCTCACCACAGACATTTAAGGAATCCAGCTAAATAGTTTAAAAGTAGAACTAAGGTGACTCTAACTTGGAACGTTGAAATTGCTTTCTCATTGGAAAAGCTGACTGATTAGAATAGGTTTTACTACTTGCTCTTTTTATTTTGAAGATAGTTATCATGGAGAGTCCAAATCTATAGTAACTTACTCAGATTTCTCTGATTCTGGAATGCAAGCCAACTTTTGCTGTAAGAGGTTTCCCAGACACCCGAAGTTCTTAAGTTGGATGTTTCACTAGTGGTCTCTCAAGAGAGTAGGATACAAGAAAAGGAAATGTGTGTGACTGGATGACTTGGAATTTCAAAGGGCCCAGTAGGAAGCTCTGTGCCTCAAAAAGCTGTCATAGGAAATGACTAAGGCTGTAGTAGTATCAGAAGTTGTGAATGAAGCTTGGAGACAAGTGAAAAGTTACTGGGGCAACAAGGCAGGCAAGTGAGAATTTAATGAGTTTAGCAGTGAAGATGGATGCAGTGAGATTCACCTCACAGCATGAGCTTATTTGTTCTCCCATTCAGTTATCAAAATTGTGACAGGACTGCATTTGATTCGATATAACTCTTTTGAAGATGGCAGTCTTTTGGTTTTAGATGTGCTTTTTGGTTTCAAGAAAGTATTTCCCTAAGGTTTAGGTATTAGAGTTATTTTAAAAGCTAATATTAAAATATATATGTCAATCTCTTACATTCATAATGGAAGAACACATTTTGTTGCATGAAAACACAATTTAATCAGAATTCAGGCTTTCAGCCCATGTGGACAAGAGCTAAAAAGTCTCAAATTAATTTTTGACACAATGTATTTGAAGTTGATAGGATATGCTCTCATGCTGAGCATATAAATCCTTTAAATATAAGGAAGTGTAGGGATACTATAAAGCTTTTATGGGTTCATAAAATTAATTCACATAAGCCATTAAGAAGGCAAATTCTTTAGTTATGATTGTTTTCTGTTGGTAGATTTGACGGCCTTACTAAAAGTTAAGGTAGTTACTCCTCTGGAGTATCAAGAGTACTTTCAAGATGTCTTGTTTAACTCTGTTGCATCAGGCACATCTTGATGCAAATACAGCAGTAATGATTTATTCATCTGTCAGTGTTGGAGTGTGACAGTATAGGAGCTATTTCACATTCCAGCTAGGTGGCATTACTCAGACTACAAACAGTTACACTGCTACAATCGCTGAAAATTTAAGATGAGTAATTAGGAAAATGCAGAATACAAGAGGTGGGTTGCAATGCACAACAGTCTTAAGGGTGCAGAAGAAAATGGTTTCATTAGCTGAGACACAGTGCTGGAAATAACATGAGTTTTCTGCAGTGCTTTACAGTGCTTTAAAGTCACAGAAGGATATTATTCAAAACCTAACCAATTCCTTCCATTATTTCCATATTCTCAAATAATGTTGAATTTTAAGTCAGTAAAGAAACACACATGTGATTTTATTTATCAAGGGTTTTTTTCATTGTTACGAACAGGATACTTCTAGGCTATACAGATGCTGGTTTGGATTTTTTTTTTTCTTTACAGACACAAGGTAATCACTGCACGCCAAATAGACAATGACTATGAGATATAAGCATAAGTTACTACTCGCACCTCTGTATCTTATTGAGTACAGCATTACCTTTTCCTTGTACAGAGCCCTAGCAAAGTAGCAACTTTGTACAAAAATGTCTGTTAAAGCAGAAGTTTGCTTTAGTTGTTTAATCTGTTTTTTTGGAAAGGGGATGAGGATAAAAACCAACATCCCACTGCTGCATACTTTTGGAGGGGTTTCTAATTCAAAGAGGAAATCAGATTCCTTTGTGTGCTGATTTAATTTGGTTTAAGAAAAAATGCAGCTCATCCAGCTTCTGTAGATTGCTTTTTGCACTCACCAAAATATTCTTGTGCTTCTTTTTTCTTACCACAATCACCTCTTTTTCCACATTTCATATTTTATCACTTGCAGGACTGTCTGGACCTCCCACAGTTCAGTCTCCCTTTCAAGGAATTAATTGTATTTTGAAGATGTCAGGTTTTTTCTTGGAAATCAGTGGTTTATCTGTGTGTGCCTTCCCTGAACTGTTCTCTTCACATGAGTTAGCTGTCCTATTCTTTCCTTCAGGCTTTCTGCAACACTGAGACTGCCATCTCTGTGCGTAATTTTCTCTTCCCACTTCAATTTTCATATATATGTGTATGAATGTGTGTGTATATAGATAACCATACAAAGTATTTTTGAAAGATGAGTCATAAGGATGTATTTATATTGTGCTATTTTTGAAGAATAAGTACAAGTGCTATTAAACTGAAAAGCATTGATGGGTTCATCCCACTTTTTAGTTGGGTTTCTTCTCTACAGACAAGTAGATGCCTGAAGCAATGTCTCTACCACAAGTGACTCAATATCTCCTACCTACTAATTTTTTTTTTTTGTTCTCACAGCCTTTCCTCCTTTGTTTCATTTTCTTAGAAACAGCAGTGTATTTAATATGATGCTCAAACTGGTACCTGGCTCTTTCTGAGTCAGGCAAGTTGAGGCGTGGGCTGGAGCTTAGAGTTGTCTCAGACTCCACCTGCCAGAACTGAAAGGGCTAGCGAGAGTATCTGGTACTCCTATGCCTCGTTGGGGGTCTTATGACATAAAACAAGCCATTTAATGTTGGAACTGGAGGCAAGACTTAAAAAAGGTGCCTGTCCAAATATGTGTTCTGTCTGCCTATTTCCTCTTTTGTTTATTTATTTTTTAACTTCTGGCAAAGGTTAAAAGAATGTAATGACAAATTTGTATAAGGATGTTTCCAGCTGCTCATTTGGCATTGTAACAGGATAGTAAGTGATTCTCATTTCTGGGCAGAAACTGAGTCTCTGATAGAACTAGTCTGATAGTTAGTATTTAGTGTCATGATTTTGAGGGTAATCTTCAGTTTTGTGCTGAAAATATAAGGTGCATTCCATTTGCATAAAGGGTAAAATATTTTTTATTTCCTATTGGCAGTGAATCTAAAAAATTAAATCCTGCCATCTTATAAAAGTGTTTTGCTTCACTTAATAATGCAGCATTAGAAAGCTATAGCTTATTGTGCCTCCTGTGCTAATGACCTTGCTGCATATGATGGTGTTACTACAGGCAGCAAGGGAGATCATAGTTTGTTGCTAGGTTGTTTATTGGGATGGGTGTTCTACTAACAGCTGCTTATCTCAGTACAGAGTGGATGCTAAAGGAAGGAACACTTAAGTCAAATTGAGAAGATCTTTTGTTGTTCCAGTAATCTGAGTAGATGAGATGCCCATACCATCATAATCAGATCTAAAATACTGAGAGTATTGTCTCAGGTTCATTCTGTTAAAATCCTTAAGTGTTTTCTTCATTTGTTTTATTAATGGCTGAACTTCAGATGCCTCTGGATCTTGATGTTCCCCTAAAACAGAAATCAGTGCTCTGCTGGCAGATAGGGAGGAGATGATAAATCTCAAATTTGATGAGATAAATCAGCTGTTAAAGTGTTGATTCTTCTGGAATCAACTATTATACTGTTAGTGTGATAGTTGTGTATTCATACACACAACACTTAAAATCCCTGTTATGGGCTGGTAATGGACAAACAGCTGATTCAGTACATAATGAAGTGGATATGAAAAATATAGCTAACAGGTATTACCTGGCAAGTATTCCACTTGCCTCTACCTGTCTTTGTTCAGTGGAATTTTTTTGATTTTTTTATCGTATTTCCTAGATATCCCAAAACTGTTTCTCCATTCAGAGATCCTATGTATCTGGAGTACGCATGCAGGTAAGGAATCTAGCACATACATGGTAAATCTGCTAGAAAACAAGTGTTTTTGAAAGTTGCTTGTGTATGAGTGGTGCATTTGGCATCTGATGTACTTAGACTGCTCTGGGCTTTCATATATGTGAAACATGTGGCACAGCTTGTCAACTGTTTTATTCTTGAAAAAATCACAGTGCAGGGCAGCTATAGTTCTCACTGAAGAAAGAATCTTTTCCCAGATCTTAAGCAGTGACTTCATATCTTAGGAATGCATCCTATTGGTTACTCTAAAGCTCTTAGAGGGCTGATGTGCTATGGAGGAAATAGGACATTTAAAAAATGTCTTACAAAATTTTTTTATGCCAAGTTGCAGTAATGTAGGCAACTAATGTAGTGCTCTATTGGTTTCTTAAAGACTTGCTCTGAGATATAATGGCTATAGTCTTAATTTCAGTTTGTTTAAAGTTCAAGGCAAGCACTGGATGACCATATGCTTTTTCCTTGTCTGCTTAAGCATGGTACCAGGAATTTGAGAGGTCAGAAATCCTGGCCTAATCATTTGCTTTATTTCATTGCAAAAGAGGACACAATTGAACTGCTGAATTGTTGCCTCCACAGAGGTAAGATGAAATTAGGAAAAGGAATAATAATTAGAATATATTTTAAAACGTAACAATTCAAAGATGATTCTTGTGGATTTCAAAGTCAGTAAATTTAAAATCTGTAGATGTTACGGAAGTATATACAACTTATAACCTTTTTTTAAAAACTGCTTGAAGAAAGCTAGTCTAGATACATACTGTTATTAGTTTTGCATTTGTAGCCTTAGAAATATTTAGGACAGAATTCTCAACTGTATTTGGAACCTGTCAGCAGATGTCAACAACTGAGGAAAAAAATTCCAATTAATCTGTTCTCAACATATAGCTAGGTCTGCTCTTTCAAGAAAGTACTATAGCTTTTGGGAGAGAAGGGAAACAAAAAAAATATATATTTTGAAGGGCATGTCTCATGGCTATTTTCTCTCCACAAAGAGAACTGAATTTTTTTTTGAACATAGTCATCCATTTGCCAGACATTGTGGGATGTGTCTGGAGAACACTGGCAAAAAAAAAAATTGACATCTTTCATTGCTGTTGTAGAAAAACCCACAGTTAAGACATGCATAAATTGTACAGGCTACAGTCTACCTATTGCAGCAAGTGGACTTAGAAACAAAAACTTTTATAATGAAAAAAGAGCTCAATGCTTCGAGTCAAATGTTAAGGCTATTCAGTTCTGAATCGGAGTTCTTTTTGTTGGAATGAATCTTACTTGAGTGTGTGCAGTATAAAGCATATATCTGATTTTTGTATATTACATAAAGTTTTCCATTCAAATGTAATTCCACTTGACAGCATCACATGAGAACTGATTCACACACATAGATATGCAAGATTAGATTACAGCCCATAATAATAAATAATTTTGTTTCAGCCTTGTTGGAAAATGGCCCCTGCCTTGCAAATAAGTCTTGAACAGAATTCTCAGAGAGCAGAAAGCCTATCTAAGCAGTGTGGGAGAACAAATATTAGTCTTCTGGGTTTCAAGGGACCTATGTGCAGAATGTGATTTCATTGTCTCTTGCCTATCATTTCTTCTGAATTTTTTGCTGTTAAAAGTGCTCTACAACACTAAAGGTGCTGGACTCCTGCGGAGCTTCATGTTGAGGATGGGTATCCTTGAATACATGGAGCTATGCTAGATATCCCAACAGAACAAGGGCTGATGCATGAGAGAAATGCAGTCTCGAATCTCATTTGTTCTTAGATGCATCCAGTAACAATCTAAAGGGCATTTAGAAAATTCCTTATCAGTTTCCAGGTGACAGATAACTGTGCAATCATGCTTTAGCAAATTTGTGGCTGTTAGTCATTTTAACATCTCTCCTGTGATTCATCTTAGGCTCAAGAGCTCACTTGCACAAGCATGCTTTCACCTCTTTGGAGAACTGATTTCAAGAAATGCCTGCTATGATCAGAGATGTCCATCAGAGACCTGCTAGAGGAGATCACCTGCTGAGAGCTTGCTTAATGTGGAAACCTCATTCTACTCCTCTTTTCTCAGCTACTTCCAGTTGTCTGCCCTGAAACCAAAAGAGGCCAAAATTCAATGAAATTGTAGAAGATGTCTCTGCATTGCACTGTCTACTTCTCCATTCTTCAGACATCTTTCTCACTCAACAGCCCTTCTTTGTGCATACTCTAAAAGCAGAAAATCTTATTTCCACTCCCTGTCCTATTTTCTTTTCATAAATGGTTAGTACAGTTTACTTATACAGCATTTCAAAATTACTCTCTTCCCTGGATATATTTCTTGATACTTTCTAGGACTTGGTGGCATGAAGTCTTATCATCTAATCCCCCTTGTCACTGAACAGCTGTTGAGGATATAATCTTCCCCTTTGTACTGCTGAATGATCTTTCTTCTGCTGGCTAACCTGTATAGTCATCCAGGTACTTCTGTGTGACTGGTACTTTTCAAAATTCTGTCTTTGAAAAATGTGTCTGTCGTTGCTGAAACAGTGTTTTTTTACATGCAGGCAACTTACAAAGCTGAGGAATAAGACTAGACTTCAAAATGATACATGAGGAAACCTGCTTGTAATATCCTTCTTGTCTAATGCATTTTTATTCATAACTGTCCTTTCGTGTAGTTTTGACTTTCTTAAACAATTTAATCTCCTGTAGTCTATCTAATCTCTTGCTACATGTCATATCAAATGTTTTATTACAGTCAGAAGAGTAAAAAAAATATTGTTACACTTCTTCTTTTATTCAGAAATTTGTCCTTTTTCATCCAAGGGGGCTATTTGATCCATACAATAAGCTTAATTTGTGCTGGATTTCCTCAAATTGTTAGTCCTAAACATAATGGAAACAGCTACCTGTTTTTTTTTCTGCACAACTGTATGAAAATTCCAGGGGGCTTTTTCTTTTCCTTTTTCTCAGTTTTGTGGAGGATGGTTTGGAAGTCTCAGGGCTACCAGCTAAAAGCACTACTGATGAAGTTTAGTCCTGCACTTAACTGTGTAAGAAATTTAATTTTATTAAAGAAACAGGGAGACCACAGCAAGGATGAGGTGTGGCATTTATGTTCCTCAAGCAGCCTTTTGATTGTCATTTGCATTCAAATGTCTAAAAACTCCCACATATGTGTATCTTTTCTCTTAAGTCTTCTGCATGCAGTGGAATAACTTATAATTAAAAAATAGTCCTGAAACCTGACATATATTTGGCTTGACATTGCTGTTACATAAATTTCTAGACTTTGTAAATGCAGGCACTGTCATTTGTGATCCAAGCTTGACAACTTAGTTGAATCTTCCTAGTGAAACAAAGGTTTTAAGTACTGAAATGCATTTGACAAGAATTCTGCTAGCAGAGGATGGCTCTCATCCTCTCTTGTGGGGAGATCTGACTTCTCCTTTTTGTGTATGTGAAGGTTCTTGGGAAGAGACCAGACTTATTCTAGTCAGGAAGGCAGGAGAAGAATTTTGTAATTGGAGCATATGAAACAGCTGAAATTGTAAGATATGAACAGTTCAAGTGGCAAATATGTGCACGAGATAAACAGAGGAGCATTATGCCAACACATGGTAACAGCAAATACAAGTATGTGGGCAAAGCCTTGGTATGTCCATTTTGAGCAGCATGAATCCACCTTGAAATTAATTGTATGCTGTAATTTAGATGGTGCAGAGGATACACAGTGATACGTGGGAGGAACCACTGCAAATCCCTAAAGCCATTTTCACAGACCAGTCACACGCACCTAACAGTAATTGTTTAAAAAACATTTAGTGCTAAGCAGGAGCCATAGACTTGCCGGAGGTGTGCAACTTGTTTTTAGTTCTGCGTCCTGATAAGAAGCTTGGAGACATCAATACTGTGTAGCCAGATATAATCTGTTCTAGCCATAGTGTCTCTTCCTTGTTGAGAACTGATAACCATTGGAAGGTGTCTTATATTCTATTTTTATGCATTGTTTCAAAAACGCCATGTAGGGGCAAGGCATGTACAAAGACATGTACAAGGCACGTACTAAGTAGAAAACTTAGACTTTTTATACTCCAGATAGACATGTTAATCTGTATAATTTACAGGTTTTACCCTCATAGAAATTACCTTATTTGTATAGCCAGAGGGAAGAAATTAACCTGTGTGGCCCTTGTGGCTGATAGGAGAAGCTAGCATTTCAGGAAGTTGCCTCCACAGCTTGATTAATTTAAACTGTGTTCAGGTTCTACTCCCTATGGTATTCTAAATGAGATAAAATTTACATCTTTGCTTCCCTGTGGTTACCTCAGTCATATCAATAATGTTCCTAGATACAAATTACAGTTTGTAGGATTGCATTATTTCCCCTGTTCCTGCCAGATGTTTGCTGACATGCAACTCACTGCAATAGATTTCCTCATCAGGGTTCAGGTTAACCAATGGTACAGCAATAATTTTGACCATTGTGTAGAAACACTTCTACACAAGGATTTTAAAGTCTAAGCAGACTTTAACAGAAAAAAACAGCTGTTGTCAGAGGTAAAGACACTCCCTGGGTGTCTTTATTGCTGCATGGGTATCACTGTATGATTTGTGCAATATTGGTGAGGAGTATCCTCTCAGAAATCCTGGGGGACTGTGCTTGAGCATGAAGGTTGGACTACATGATCTCCCTGTGGTCTTTTTCAACACTGAACATTCTGTGAAAATATCAAACCAAAGCTATTTCTCTTACATTTCTCCCTCTTAAATATTTTTCTTAGTCTTGTGCTCTGAAGAGAATTTTCATAGTTGAAAGAAATGTCGGATAGAATTGCATTAATTGAATGAATGGAATCGGCAAAGGGCAGAAAGTGTAAATTAGTGCATGAAAGTATAATCTAGTTGAGCTGAGAAAAGTCTCAGATTCTTGTTTCAAAAGCTGTACAGCAGTCTTTAGAATTTCTGTTACTATTTTAATTTTTATGCATATGTTCTATGTTTTCTTATATGTATGAAGCTAGTGTATAATTTGGAGTAAAGATTTCAATGTCAGGACATTCCTAATTTTCCTAACTTTTCTCTCTGGATCTACCTGCAGTCATAAAATGTAGTCAGTTAAAAAGTCCTACATTAACAAGTGGTGTTACTTACTTAGCTTTAATATTTTTCCTGTAAAGTTAAAAATATGTTGCACAATGTTTTATTCAAGAGTGTTTAGAAGCACTGTTGGTAAGCTGCTTACAAATATTAATCTGGTAGCACTCTTCTCCAGTGCAGAGGGTCCCTGTTGAGGGCTAATTGAAAAGAAAAAGCTCATCAGTGCATTATATAGTTTAATTTAACCCTCTGAATTACTTGGGATTACGAGAAATATCTGTCTGATTTTTGAGTCAACTTAAGGAAGCTCAGGTGCCAAGATGCAAGTTTTAAAGAAATCAGATAGTAAAAAGACAAAACACTCCTCTAGACAAGGAGGGTTCAAGGCCAGGTGGGATTCTGAGTAATCTGGTCTAGTGTGAGGTGTCCCTGCCCACAGCAGGGGGGTTGGAAGGAGATGGTCTTTAAAAGGTCCCTACCAACCCAAACCTTCTGTGATTCTGTGGATGGAGATCAAAGTCTAGGAAAATGTTCTTTCAGTCCTGTCACTAAGTAAACTTGATGTTCCAATACTGGGAAAAAAACCAAATGCAATTCTAGTTGGTTTGTTTTTAAATGATCAAGTTATGCCAGCTGCACAGTCTTTTGAAAATAAATTCTGAATTATTTGCACATGTGTATTTACAGAAAAAAGAAAAACAAACCAAAACAGTGAAAAAAAAAATAGCTGAATGTTAAAGCTGTAGTATAGAAAAGAGATAGACTAGGTCAGATTGCATGGGCAATTTTGCCAAGCAAAGAAGTGCTGTAGTTAAAATAGTATTACAGTAATATTAAATTTATTTTCAAGAATGTGAGGGATGAGGTGGGGCTTTGTGATTTGTTTTTGTTTTTTTTTTCCTTGTCTCACTCCAAATTATTAAATACCTATTTTTGCTTTTTGGAGGATGAGAATATACTTTATGTTACAGAGAGGGCAGAAATTTAGAAGAAGATTTAAAATGCTGGCACCCTACCAGGAAAAGACTAAAGTCTAAACATGGAGCAGGTGCCTTGTGTAATTTGTAGGTTTGTTCTTTTCCAGGGCTTAATCTTCATATCTATAAAGGGATATCGGTAAAGCAAACATGTATATATTTATAAAAAAATCAGCAAGAAATTTGTAGTCTGCATATATTATAAAGATTACTGAACCATATCAAAACCGAGGGGAAGAGGCTTAGTTATATGCATATTCAGCATTTTTCCTTATGATTTCCTCATCTGGAATGGGATCTGCCAGTGTCCTTGGGATCATTAGACCTCCACTCAGCACATGGCAGGAGGGGTGTGAAGGCATGATTTTCAGTACAATCTCTCACAATCACAGATGTGTTTAGACAGTCCTGTCTGTCATTCACACTATATCTGAACAGATTGGGCCCCTGAAAAAGTTTCTGCATTTCATTCTGCAAGCTGGCATGCCAGAAACCAAACTCCCAGTTGTAAATTTGTCTGCTGTTTCTCCTATGAAGGACTCATGGAAGGGTTACTTTGAGCTGTGCTGCACTGATGTGAGCTCAAGTATGGGCTTCCTTTGCTGATGACCCAAGGATCTCTGGATTGAAGGACAATATTAAAGAAGATAACAGGCCCACTTGTGCTTTTTTATGAACTCATTCTACTTAAAGCATTGTGAAATTCTAATCTTTTCTACTGTGTCATGACTCAAACTACAGGACTCTCAGTAAAGGCAGAAGGAGACTGGTCTTTCAGGCTAACACAACCAGATTAGAGCTGTTTCCTTTCCTGAAAAAAGAGATGATCTGTTTAATGACTTTTTAGCTTCTACATAACGTAAATTGAATTTTGAACATGTTTCCTAGACATGGTGTGAAAAATTATGTAGTTTTTGAGACAGAGTTTTTGTTTTTGTGGGGTTTAGATAAATTCCTTGAATAAATTTGGTTTCTTGTTGAGGTCCCAGTCAACTTTACCTTGACCTAACTTTTCAAAATACTGAACTTCTTTCAATATGTTTCCTAATTAAGAGTTTGCAAAAGGACCCTCAAAAGATTTATCTAGAAATAATTTTTGTTCCTATTCATCAATAAACAAACATGAAATGGCACCAAATACATTATGAGAGATGCCACAGTGGTGTTCAGCAAGTTGTTCTGTCTGGCCCTCAGGTCAGAACAAGGTCAGCTGCAGCAGGTTACTTAGAAATGTGCCCACCTGATTCTGAGTATCTCCAAGGACTGACATACCACAGGAATTCTTTGGACAAGTTGTGCCAGTCCATAACCATCATCATCACTGAGAAGGTTTCACCTTATTTTTAAGTGGAATTTCCTGTATCTCAGTGTGTGCCCATTGCCTCTTCTGTCACTGTGAACCACTGAGAAAAGCCTTGACCCACATTCTTTTCTCTCCTCATCAGGTAATTATATATGTGTGGATAAAGTCACTGAACTTTCTCTTCTCCAGTCCAGCCCTCTCAGCACCTCCTTATATGACAACAGTTGCTTCAAGCCCTTCACCACCTTCATGGCCCTTTGCTGGTCTGTCTCCAGTGATCCCATGTCTTGTAGTGGGGAGTCCAGAGCTGAGCATGGCACTACAAATGCAGCCTCACCAGTGCTGAGTACAGGCGAAGGACCGTGTGCCTTCACTTACTGGCAGTGGTCTCTCTAATTCACTCAGGATGACCTTGGTCTTTGCTTTGTTGTTCACCAGAACTCCCATGGCATTTTCTGGAAAGACACATTCCAGTTAGTCAGCCTGTACTGGAGCCTGAAGTTATTCTTCCCCTGGGACAGAGCTTGGTACTTCCTTTTGTTGATCTAATTGCAGCTACTGTCAGCCTGCTTCTCCAGCTTGTTGGGGTCCCTCTTGCTTGCAGCACCCCCCCTTGGTCTGTCAGCCCCTCATCCCACATTTGTGTCATCTGCAGGTCTAATGTCAAATAGGTCTGACCAGAAAAACCTAGTTGCCTTGATCTAAATTGCTGCATGAAAATGGCTTATTTTCCTTTCTCAAAATGCTTCAAAATGTTTCTATGCTGTATTCAAAATATATTCTATGATGTTGCTAATGTGATTCTGTGAATTAATTTTGTCAATATCTTCAGCTCTGTCTGCTGGATACTATCACATTCCATGCTGAGAAGGACAAATCCTACATCTGCTGTCAGCTCAGAAGTCTTTGAATATTTAATTGAAACAGTTGGTCAACCACTGAATTTCTTAATGATATTCAGAAATTCCAGGAAATTGATCATCTGATCAGATGTCCCTGTTTTCAGATCTGCCCAATTTCTGAGCTCTCAGAGCCTATAGGTTACAGGCTAGGAAGGTTTGTTCTCTCTGGTCAGTAGCACACCAGTGCAGTGCCTTATTTTTGAAATTTGGTTGCTTTTTAGACTACATCAGGCTATATGATATAGTTTGGCTCTTTCTGCTTTATTTTCCTTGAAACAGGCAGTCATTCATAATTATATGGTATGAAAACATTTGATGTCAATGTGATTTGAATTTTTTTTATTTGTAAACAGTGGAGTAATTTTTTTTTTGTGGTATATCCTTAAATATAGTCAAATATATGGGTTTTGATGAGGGATATTCAGGGATTTTTTTTATATTGCTTGTGCAAGGAGAAATGAAGAAAACATATCTAGCAGTAATTTACACTGAAGAGTATGTTGTAATTCAGTTTGAGAGATATTTAATAGAAACTTTTCTTAGCAGCCTTTATTTTTCTTTCTTCTTAGAAGTTAAAGTCTGTTCCTCTTAATTTCAAATAAGCACTTCTAAACCAATTTGACTAAATTGCAATGAAAGATTCATTTCAAATTTCTGGGATATGCTCCAGGGAAATCTTTAGGTTACATCCTTCCTTTCTTTTCAAGATAAGAGATATTGTATTATGAGTTATCGTTCTTTGGATATAAAAATGAGGTTCTAATACTCAGTGACTCTTACTCCTGGTGAAGAAAAGAAAAAGTTTTAGTGAGTTGAATAGTGTTAATTTGCACAAGTGTATGTGAAATTAGACTAGGCAGTCTTAAATAAATCCTGTTATTTAAATTACCTTCTTCTTGTATTGATCTTTGATTTTAGTATTATTTCAAAGCTAAATGAAATTGCCTGAAAACATCTAGCTAGCTACTTTTATACTCAGTGTTTGCCTGTGTGCACTGCATGGCATTTTGCTTACACAGAAGACACATTGCAAATTCAGTATACCGTGAAGTACAGATTAGTTATACCTAAGATTTTAGGTATAACCAATCTTGCAGAACTGGTGTTGGCTTTCCAATCAAGCAGACCAGTCTGTGTCTATTGGCCACTGCAGCCAGCCTGCAGTGAGTGTTGCCACTGAAGTTCCACTCCCAGTGCAGCTCATGGAGTTCTCATGGATCTCCACCGTGGCCCACCACTCTGACCCCCAGGGGAGCCCTGCGATCCCACCCCTCCCTCTGTGCTCCTTCTCTTTGGTCATCTTTGAGGAAACATCTTGACCCTGTAGGGAGCTGCCTTGTGCACCTCCTGGGAGGTCTGGAGCCTACCTGCATTTGCAGATTGAGAGCTGTGCCCTGGGCACAATATTTACGGTGAGGGACCAACAGCTCTTTCAGCTTCTTCAAGGGCCTTTGCACCAATAAGAAACCAAGTAACTTCACAGGCTTTATTCAGATAAAGTACTGGAACCTGCTGACTGGCAGGTCTGCAGGAGAATCACGGGGGAAAAGACATCTCTTCAGTCAGGGGCTTCTAATGGCTGTGATGAGTGTATGTTGACAGCTAATGCAGAAATGGGAAAAAAAAATTACCCAAAAAATCAGTTTGAAACGTAAAAAAAAGTGGAGAGAAAATATGTGCCATGTTAATCTATGCACTAGTTAGCAATGAAGGGATAAAATGTCTTAATGAACCCAGACAAAATATACTAAACTGCAAGTATTTCTTGAAGCTTTTTGTGTATCAGCAGGTATTGGCAACTTCATTCAGGATGTGTTTAAGGATCATTGTTTGACTTTGTTGCCAGGTATTGTATATGCTGGTTAAAAAATGTTGAAAGCTTCCAGCAGTAAGAAGTGGAACAAAGGAGAAGGTGGAATAGGGCACTGCAAGCAGGGTAAAGATTTGAAACTGTAGCAGGCAGGGGCTTGTAGCCCTGCTGTACCTCTATGCTATAAGCAGAGAGGAGAAAGCAGGGAAAAATAAAATTGTGGCTATATCGAATTCAGATAACAATTAGTGAATGAAGGAATGTTTCCCAAGTTTAAAAATTATGGTTGTAGATTTGAAAAAATTTTCTTACATAGTGTGATTACTTTTGCAAAAATATTTTTCAGTGGGATGTTCCAAGATATGCATGGACCCAAAGGTCATGTATGATCCTGACTTGAGATAAGTTAGAATTGCAAATGTGACCCCAAAACAATCATTGCAGTGCCCTTTCTATCCAGAAAAAAATCATGATATTTCAGTAATAATCCCACAAAGGAATACTGTTGTCATTACTTTAGTAATAATATACCATATCTAGTTTAGAAGCAATACTCAGAATTATGAGAAATTTTCTGCAGTCTGTGGGGAAAATAATATCTTTTTGATCCTTTGATATTTTATATAGCGTATTTTCTATAAAGGCAAAGCAAATATTTTTCTAATAGCGTTATGGTTGTATTGTGATGTTTAAGATATTTCTCTTTATCCTCTCTAGCAAAGTACACGTACTTTTAGGAGATATCTGGTTTATTCTGTTTTTATAAAGACATTATTGCAAGAAAAATTGACAATGTCAGTTGAGATGTTATACATTTTAGTGATATAAGTCCTATGGTGCAGAACAAGTAAATCATTACAAAGCAGATGTAAGTTGGGAAAACCATTTGCAGCCTACTTAGTTTCATCAAAAGCAAATGAGTCAGTGAAGATGACAGGTTTTGTGTGCATTAATGAAGTGGAGACAGTAGTAAGTGAAAACATATTCTTCTGAAATATAATAAAGGTGGCTGGTGCCATCTTCTGGAGGTGGCAGTGATGATTCAGACGACCTAGGATTCTAGACTGAAAAACGTGGGGTTTTTCTAAAATGCAGTTCAGAATGTTTCAAACAAACAAAAAATATATTAGCCACAAAGTATGTTGGAAAGACGTTGCACAGCTTGGTAACACCTGCTTTGTCTGGGACATATAAGGTGCTTTTCCAATGCTGATTTTCCAACTTTTGGAATTAAGCCCTGAACTGAGATAGCTAAAACCATTAAACTCTAACTCACAGAAAATGATCTTGTGTAAGTTATCTAATATTTAACACTAAATGACTGGGGGTTTGTTTGTTTGTTTGTTTTTTTGTGGTTTGTTTGTTTGTTCTTTGGTTTGGTTTTGGTTTTGTGTTTGGTTTTGGGGGCGTTATTTTGAGGATTTGCTATATCAGTAGTTTGGTGTCAAAGCAGAGTTCTAGGGTAGCTTTCCCAGGAGCAGACTGAGCCTGGAGCTGTGGGTGTGTACATGTGGCTATATGTCAAGCCACATAGGACCAAAATATGATATGCTCTCAAAGATCACTGGCAGGTTTTTGTCTCTCCTTATGCAGCTCTACTTAGCTGATACATTTTCTGTAAGAAAATCATGTCCTGTCTGTGTTTAAATGCTACAGTTTATTCCTCTTTCTTCCATTCCTTCATTTCATTGACAGCTGAGGGGGAGCTTGTCTTCATAGTACAGCTGTGAACCTTCTGTAACAGGATCATGTAGCTTCTGTAATTCAGTCCTGCTACTTGATATAAAAGGGTTTATAAAACAAAACAAACAATACAAAATACCAGAGGAAGACTGTGAAGGATGTGCCTCTGTGTCTTGGGTATTTTTTACAACCAGAGTGGAAGGTTAGTAATTTTCTAATTTTATTTCAGGCTTCACTTCAATTGAACCTCATTTTTTAAGAGTTACTGCTTTCTCAGAATATGTTGGTTCTATCTTCACTTCTTACTGTGTTTTTGAGAGACAGACAGTAGCATCTTGATGGGGAAGCTGCTGTGCTTTTATAGGAGGTATAGGGTGACAGAAGCCAATTGAAGTTCAGAACTGCCAGAAAATATTTACTTTGGTTCATGTGCAAATGCTACCAAAAGATGCACCAAATAGTTAATACTGAAGTAAAATACTGTACTCTTTTTTGTTTTTTCTTTTTCTAAAGAACATAATTTCTTAGATGCTTGTGTAGATTTGGTTTTTTTTTTCATTTCTATTTCAAATGAGTACGTAGCAAAGAAAATTAGTTGTCTGCTTGCTGTCTTCCCTTCAGTGTTACTGTGATGGGATGCTGCTGTGCTTCGTTGGTTACTGGAAAGCTACTGAAATAGGGGAAAGAATATCTTATGTAAGTCACAGAAGGAAGCCCACAATTGCTTTTTGATTTTTCTAATATGCAAGTATCTGACTGGTAATGAGAAGATAGTTGTTGCTAATCACCTTTCTAAGCACAATGATGTATTCTCCCCCTCCCCCTAGAATATTGTGTGTATACCCTGTCCTTAATCTGCATATGTTAATGGTTGCATAGAGCTCCACACCTCCATGCTCCTTTCTGATAAAAGCAGGAAAGTCCCAGTAACACAGCTCATCTATGCATAGCTACACTCCTGTCCTGCAGGCTGATTTTGCAGTAAGATGCCAAATGAAAGCTAAATACAATATTATTTAGTTAAAAACAGGTTCTTATTTACCTGCGCTTTCTCAGAAGGTATTTTTTTCTCCCTTCAGTTATCATTGTTATTCTTGGAAGATTGTATTATGCATTGAGTAGGGCATTGGGTAAAACCAATCCCAGTTTAAATACACGGGGAAAAAATTGTTCTTCTAATTTGAAGCATGGAGAAGTAAAAAATAAAAATTATTGTTGGTATGTTGAATATAGAGAAAAAAGTTCAGATGTCATCTATAATTGAGCAAAATTCAATGAAACTAGTAAGTAAAATAATTCCAACCAACCTTCAGTTATAATGTAATATCCTCAACAGAACAGCAGCATGGTTAAAATAACTTTTAAAATAGAATTCTTTCACTTTGCAAAGGAACCATATAATTAGCACTGAAAAATGACTCAGTCTTGTAAAGGAAAGCACTAGTATTTGCTCATGTTTGCTTAGCATCAGCTTCAGCAGGAGGCAATGCTGTGTACATGTATACATTTATACATATATGTATGTCACTTTTGCACTGTAAAGCCCTTGTGAAAAGTCGTAAGTGAAATTAATACAGGCAGACTGAGGAACGTGGAGGGAATATCCTCTTGAGAAGTGCTGGGTGTGTTCAACCTCTGTTGTGGGTGGGTTTTGTAAAACTGGATTGCACTGTAAAGTTAAATGCTACAGGTGAATATTGAGATGATTGAAAACAGTATATCCTTTTGGAAATTTGAGCAAGAGGTGAAAAGACAATTTCTTTCCTTTGCATTTTGAGGGAGGAATGGAATTCCAAAATGCTCAACTATAATGTTGGTGTGCGCTCATATAGTGATGACTTTGTTAATTAATTTCTATGAGGTTATAGTATAATCAGAAATAATACTGTCTAAATGAAAGCTACTGAAAACAGTGTATGTGGAAAATGAAAATAGGAAAAATTGCTCTGCTTAATGACAGCTGCTACAAATGGTACTTTCAGGTCAGATGACAAGTCAAATTACTTCATTCCACTTTGATAAGTATATATGCATAGAGGAGTGTCACCTCTGTACAGCCACACGGGGAATTTGTTCTAATTTTCCATTAAATCGCATAATTTTATAGTTAGAATATATTGTAGTATTTGTCTGGTAAAAATTGCTTGTGTTATACAGAGCAATTATATTAAAATATGCATATACTCTACATATTTATTAAAAACGCACTTTCTGCATATTTAAAATGCTTTTACTAGTTTTTATTTGCTTCTTCAGGAAAAATGTCACATTATTCTGAAAAGATATATTCAGTTCAATTATAAATTTAGTAGTTAACAGTGTTTCCTTTTCAGTAGTGTTTGGCATTTTATTTAAGAATACCTGGGAATATTTAAATAACTGGGAATTTGATTCTTACTGATCATCAGTGAAAACTGTTCATTCTACTTACTTGTCCCAGTTCAGTCTGCTTAGGTTAAAATGACAGATTAATTCTTTATTTTGATAATTTGACAAACTGGGGAACCATTATGAATGATGTCATCATGTTCTTTCTCAGGACTGTAATACAAAAGGTTTGCCTTATTGCACAAACTAATCTTACTCTTCTCAGAAATATTTCCAAAGTTTTGGCATATTTGTTGATTTCAGCACTTCCTATTCTATATTTCTTATCCTGGCACCTTCTGACTCACTTAGATTTCACATAATTCCTGCTTTTCAGTTCAAGTGTAGTTCAACTGCTTAAAACGGGGGGGTTGTGTGTGATAATATTTGTCACTACTTTTTTCTGCATAAATGAACCACCTTCAAGTTCATGTACAATTTTTCTAACTTCATATTTCACCTGCTAACTTTTTATCATTCTTGCCTCTTCACATCATGAATGAGGATTTGGCAAGCAGTTTCTCCTACAAATGTTTCCACTGTGTCTGTGAGCACAGTATCTTATACATTCTTCCTAGTTTAGCAGAATAGTCCTCAGGCATTCACAGTTAACTGCAGTTAACTGTATCTGTGTTTCTCCATCTGGATCTTTGCAGTTAGATAGACAGATCGATGCCTACTTTTATTTATTTAGATAATGTAACTCTTTGTTTCCTACCATTTCTTGGATTTCCCTCTGAGCATATGTTCTGTGGGGAAGAACAAATTAGCCCTCTAGTATTTGTACAATATTTGGTATTCTGGGGTTTCAAAAATAAATATGTGCTTGGCAGTGCCTGCACTTAAGAGAGAAATCTGGTGCCAAGCACCTACAGTTTAACTAAATCCATTTTCTATTTTGTTCCAAAGTATGCAAGGACACAAGGCACTTGAACACTGAAGCAGTGTGGTCAGGATGTAATTCTCACATCACTAAGCTTGCAATGCTGCCCTCAAAGAAGCGTTGAAGTATACATGTCATATGTTTAAATGCATATTTTTACAGGCCAAGACAGTTTCTCATCATACAGTTCTGGTTGAAAATCTTGTATAAATACATTAAAACCACAGAAGTGGTCCATGGGCTTATTATATCTGTCTAGTGGAGATCCCTTTTGAATCGAAAAAGCTGAATTGGATTAATTTTGGTTTTATCTTTCCTGAGTTCACTTTCAGATTTTGGGCAGGTAGGAATAGGTATTTTAATAGAAATGCTAGATCAGTTCCTAATTTGAAGAAGGTATTTAGGCATGGGAAAAACAGACACTGAAGAAGATGGCGTTTTAAATTAATTTCCAGCACCCATGGAAACTAAAAGAAGTCAGGAACTCCTTTGTAGGAGAGGAAATCCCTGCTCTGTCAGAGGATACCACTCACATTCTTGCATCAATCAAAGCAGCATGCTGGGTTATGGTTGACAGGATTCAAGACCAAGAGGAAATGCAGATGCTGCCTTGGGTTGGCCAAAATTAATGAAGTTATGTTTTTAACTCCTGCAAATGTTGGGCCAAGATCAGAAAAGCTAAGATCAAGAGGGCTTTATTTACAGAGAAGAAAATTCTATATTTCAAAGACCACACTCTGGACTGTTCAAAAGCTAATTATTTCTCAAAGAATGCAAAATATAATTTCAAATGTATCTTTTTCTTTCAATGTTCTTTTATTCTTAGCAGAAATAGTGTGTTTGAGTTCCATAGTAAGTCTTCATTCTGGTGGATTATGTAATTTCATTTGAAAATACTGACACAGCAAATATTTACAACTGGAAAACAGTGCGAACAAAAATACCTAGTCAGTATCTTGAGGGTCAATAGTGATTTTCATTGCTATTTATCACAAGTAGCCATATCTCAATGAAACTGACAGTTCTTTTATTAGATTTAATTCAATTATGGTTCAGTAGCCCACAATAACTGTAATAATACTTAGAAAAATTGTATAAAAATTCAGTAGAAGAAATGTGGGAGGAAGAAGCTGATGCACTGGAAAAAAAGAACTTTAATACATGTATCTCTGCATGTCTAAGTGATTAGCCCAGTGAAAGGAAAGCACCTGTTTTCAGTGATGTTGTTTCAAAAATGTGATACAGTTGAGAAGGGACTGTTGCAGACTGCTAGCTGCTCGGCAGTGGGGTGAGCAGCAGCGGGGCGACCTTCTGGAAGCATCTCTAGTAAAGAATCTGCTTGGTGGCACAGGCACACGCAGATCCAGCCACTCACTCATGCACACCAGGTAGCTCCTGTAGAATCACCAACGACAAAGAAGTGGGAAGGGTCTTTGTATGGAGTTCCAAGGAGCAGATTTATTCCAGCCACGCATGAAGGGGTTCAGGGGCAAAGACAAAGAAACAGTGGAGGGTCCAGGTTTAAATATGTGGACAAGGGGCACAGAGCAGAGCATCAGGGCCAATGGGCTGAGAGCTCAGGGGTGGTAAAAAGATGGGGCAAAGGGTGGCAACCAGCAGGGTAAAGGGAGTGGAACACTGTGGCAAAATGGGGCCAATGGGTAAACAGGGAAGGAAGAGCATTCTAGGGGACATACATATAAGGGGAAAAGGGATGGAGAGGCCAATGGGCCAACCAGGGAGGTAGAACTGGGGTACACTTGAATACATAGAAAGGCATCCTGGGAGAGGCTCTGTTTAGACACCTTTACGGGGGAGGTTTCTTCAACTTAGTGTCTGTCCCTCCAAGGGACCATAATGGTCCTTTGTTCTGTAGGCCACCAGCTTCCACAACAGATTATCTATTTACCAGAATGGAATTGAATCCTGTTCAGCAAGACAGGTAAATACAAGCAGCTTCTTCCAATAGGGTGAGAATAGCAGTTTTAAGTTTGATCTTTTACCCCTAAAATATGAATAGATAAGTTGCAATCCAGAAATGTGTTGACTTTTTGTGATGCTTATGAACACCTTCGTTAAAATCAGTGGTAACTTTAATGACTATATTCAGGAGATGTGCATAAAAGTAATGAAAATTAATTGTGAGATCAGACTGAGAGATCCTTTTGATGAACTCTTCTGTCCTATCTAGCATAGGACATACTCCCTCAGGCATTGATGGGTATTTATTTAACCTGCTTAAATGTCACTGCCTTGCTAATGTTCTTCCTTCCCCTCCTTAAAAGTGGGAGCAGAGTATGTTCTTTGCTTCTTAGAAGCAATAATCAACACTAATTGATGAGTCATAATATTCTGCTGCAAGAAATAAGAGAAACTACATTTTTCTGCCATTTGAATTGCTCGTTCTTTACGTATTTCCAAAGTTAGTCTTTCTAATAGATCAATGCAAGCATCCCTGTCCTCTTAGTGCACAGTTTGCAGTGCAAAGTCTAAATTTTGTTAATCTCCAAGAGGCCTCTGCTACTGTCAAAATGACCCTTCCAGTTCCCACCCATCTGTCATGCCTCTGGAGCAGCTCTGGAGGAGAGGGTGTCACTGGACAGCTGAGGTTAGTCAGGACAATTTTGAGAGTCCACACTGGCTTAACAATATGTGAATATCATCTCAAAGTCGCTGGAAGGTTTAACCTTCTATGTAGGTTTTTAGAGCTTCTTGTCCTCTGGTTGAAGTGTAGTGAAGGCATAGTGGATTACAAAACTATATTCAAAGTCCTGATTCATTAAGACTATTAAAGAGGAAAAATGGTGAATGTTGGCTAACTGTATGTATACGTCATTGTTTTACAGATACTGTCTTTTGCATGTCCAAGTTTTAATCAGTCTCTATGTGACATCTCAGTTGTCGTTATTTGTTTACTTCTCAGGTGATACCATAGTTTTTAGTGGAATTAGAAGCATCTACTTAAAATCTGCTACCTTTACTTCTAAAAATTACTTGTTTTCCTAATCTATCTTTGCCATGTTTCAGTCGCTTATAAAAAATTGAAGGTAATTATCCTTTTGATACCTATTACTTCTCAAATGCATTACTTTTGATGAACTAGTGCATTTGATTTAATGAATTCTTAAAATAATATGGCATCACGTTCAGCAACAAAAAAACCCTGAGGAATTATGTAAACAAAGGATGTGGGCAGGCTACAGATTAGACTAGTGTGCATTTAATTAGCTTTATTACAAACTGCTTGAAAGCTTTCTGAAATAAAGTGCTGACCTCTGTAGCTTGAGATAATCCATGTAGAGAATATGTCTTTCCTCTTTTCTGTATGACATGTGCATGCAGGACAGTATGAGTTTGTGGAGACAGTGCTCTTTTCGGCAGTAACTTTCCAGCATCTGAAACTGGCTGGTTGTTAACTGCTTCAGATAGGTGTGATATGGATTACATATGTCACTCCTTGCTTAGTCTGAGCTGGATGACTCTGGAACTTCCTGTTTACTTCAGACTTCTCTGTGGTTCCTCTGTGTAATCTGTCATTGGTATCCAGCTCTACTTAGTGGTGGTGAACAGCCAATGTCTCTCTTTTATTTTACAAAATTTGTCAAAAGTAGGTGACATCACTGTTGAGAAACACAGGGCTGAAGTTAGATTTTTTTGAGGGAAGAGGTTATATGAACTAATCTAAATGTTGATACTGAAAGAATAAAAATGTAAGTTTTGTTACTGTCAGGAAAAAAATACGGAGGAACAGTTCATGGGATTGTACCCAGATGGTTCTTGAGTATCTCCAGTAAGGAAGACTCCACAACCTCTCCGGGCAATCTGTTCCAGTGCATAGTCACCAGTGCACAGAAAAGAAGTTCTTCATGTTCCTCTTGTTCCTCAAGTTCGTGTGCATCCATTTCTGCTTGCTGTCTTTTGTCCTGTTGCTTGGTACCACCGAGAAGAACCTGGCTCCATGTCTTGGTTTGAAAGACAGGTGTCTGCTAAGGTAGGCAGGAGCCTCCCTTGGAATGGAGAATGCAAACTCCCTCCACCAGAATGATTATAATTTTGAAATTAAGAGGGCTCTCAGGCAAAGATGTGGGAATAGGAATACCAGTTTTTAACTAGTGTGTATAATAAAGCAAACAAACAACAACTGCAGCACTAACACCAGCCAGAGCAGGAACCCAGGGACCCTTCCCGGCTGCGGGCACTTTGCCCTTGGCACAGTTCCAGGCACGGCCAGCAGGGGGCGCTGCGGGCTCCCGGCGGGCAGGGTGGGCGTGGTGATTCCTCCAGGCCTGCAGGGGGCGCTGTGGTAATGGCGGCTGGGCCCAGACGGGAAGGGCTGGAGGAGAGGCCTTGGTTCAAAACCCCCTCTAGGGCAGCTGATCCTGGTGCTCAGACGGGAAGAGATGGAGGAGAGGCCTTTCTTCATAAATCCTGGGGCAGCTGATCCCTGTGCCCAGACAGGCAGGGATGGAGGAGAAGCTTTTGTTCATAAACCATGGGGCAGCTGATCCCGGTGCCCCTGCAGGACTCCAGAAACCAGCGAGCTGGGCTGGCTGGAGTGAGCAGAGATTCCAGAGTGTTAGATGAGATGTATCAGAAGCTCCAGAGCTGTGTCTGGTACCGCAGGAGGTCTCGGCAGGCAGGGCCTGCGGAGCTACAGTGCAGTGAAAGCTCAGAGCAGTGCTGAAGAAGCAGCGGGAGTGGGAAGTGGCAGCCCGGCTCCCAGTGGGGCAGAGAGGGGCAAGCTCAGGATCCCCACGGCAGAAGAAAGCAGGACCGAGCTGGGCTCCAGCAACAGCAGGGAATTCCTTTCCCAAAAACAACAGCCCCGAGCGTCCTCCTGCCGAGTGAGAGAGAGTAGCCGCTGCCCCCACCGCTTCACCTGCCCAATTCTCACGGTATGAGAGAGGCTCAACCAGGCGCCTGAGCTTGGCCACTTCTTTGTTTTTCTTAAGTACCCATAAGTACCCAGTAGTTAGTGTTTCTTAGCAACTTATGGGAAAGATTCTATAGATAAGAAGAAACAAAAATAAAAATATCTAACCCCCAACACTCCATCCTGACATCTTCATCTCAGATATTCGTGGACATTCATGAGATCCCCTCTCAGTCATCTCTTCTCCAGGCTAAACAGACCCAACTTTCAGCTTTCCATAGAATTGTGGAATCCTTTAGGCTGGATAAAACTTCTAAGATCAAGTCCA
>VWZS01010898.1:350662-372916 GCA_013397075.1 Rhabdornis inornatus | reverse complement strand
CTTCTAAGATCAAGTCCAGCCGGTAAGCTTTTCCTTGTGAGGTGTTCCAATCCCTTAGTCATCTTTTTTGCCCACTGCTGGACCCCTCCAGGAGCTCCGTGTCTCTCTTGTCCTGAGGAGCCCAGAACTGCACACAGCACTCATGTGACCTCGCTGGCCACAAGGTCACACTTCTGGCTCATGGACAGCTGCTTGTCTATCAGATCCTTCTCTGCAGAGTTACTCTAGCCGGTTCCTTTCTGTCCTATGCAGTAGAAAAGGCTGATTAGAGAGAAACTACAAGCATAGGTGCACTCTCCAATGTCATCCAAGGGCATGTTTTGCATCCACGGATGTTACGATTTTTTAAGTCCCAGATGCGGTCTCCTCAACTTTCTCCATTATAAACGGAGCAGTTCTACCCTCCTCAGTCTCTCCTAGTAGGGCAGCAATTCAGGTCACTTTATCAATCCCATAATTATGGAATTATATTAGGTTTATGTGAGATGCTGTCTGCATTTCGATAAAATTTAAATTTAGAAGTCATAGTCCTTTTCCCAGAGTTGATAGTGTTCTATGCTTCTGGGGTTTTTTCTTCAAAAGATTTCTCAAATGAAATATCACACCACTCACTGATTCTGTGATCCATCTGCAAGTCAGCCATGAGGCATTTCTGAATAGGTTTTAAATACTAAGCTTAAAATTATTCATATCTGTGAAAAATTTTTTGAGTAGTCCACTCATCTTTATACTATGCAGAACAAGCTGGGTACTTACCACAGTTGGCGTAGTGATTGAATTTCAGAGAGAGCAAGCATATTAAAAAGCAAAATGACCAAAAATAGTCAATTCAGGATACAAGTCAGGACAACAAACCCGTTGGTCCTAGACCAAAGAAGAAAGAAAGAAAGAATGTATAGCTTTATATTTCATGCCCTGAAAATACTGTTCTACTATATAACATTTTTTCTATTTAAGAATTTGGATGAAAACAAGAGCTCAGAAGGAATGTTGGGAATGTCTTAATCACTGTATTACATTTCTTATCAGAGATTTAAAAGAATTAAACTTAGTGGAAAAAAAATTTTGATTCAGATTAGTTTTGGTAAAATAAATTTGAATGAGACCTGTGAAGTGATACATGGTTAGTGATGCTAAGAGCGAGTTCTTAGAAGGAAGTTGTCACTGTTTGAGGTATAGTGACTGGGTATCTTGAGTAGCTTGTCAGTTTTCTTAGTGTAGTTGATACAGTGGAAGGGCTTATGCAGGATGTCCTGCCCTGGAACAGGCATGTTCTTGCCTTGTGTTGTGAAGAACGAGCATGAACAGGAAACCATTGTGGGAAGCTAGGGGAATTAGAGGCCTGTGCAGGAAAAGGGGGAAGTGCAGATTCACAAAGAAAATGTAGCACACTGAAAAGCAAGCGTAAAAACGGTGGTCATAATTATGGCAGCATTGTTTTCTGGTAATCATTCAGTTCTGAAGGGAGCCAAGGCCTCACACTCCCTGCAGGTAGCACTGCTTGGCAAGAAGCACCCCAGTCCCTCCTGAGACATCTCTGCTTCTGTTAGGAGTGCTTCTCAAGGTTTTAAACAAGTGCAGGTTGTTCCTTTACAGCTGTCATGCCTACATACCTTCCTATCTTTTGTCATACTGTCATGTAAGGATTTAACAACATGGGGTTTAATGGTCCCTCATTAATTTTATGGATATCTAAGTATAAGAAATCTGACAATGCAAGTCTCCAGGCTACCTGATATAGCCTTAAAGCTAGTCTTGCTTTGAGCAGGCTGTCACTGTGAGACAGGTGTCTTCATTGTCTAGGTAAAACACTGGTTATATCATTATATAAGTTGTATAACTTAAGTAATTTGATGAAGGTCAGGCTGCCTAAGATGTTGTCCTATATACAGAAAAAAAGCAAAATCTTGGATCTTAACAGCACTTTAGAATTATCAGAAGAATAAATTGAAATCCAGTAATCTAATATAAAGATACAATGGAATTTTGTAAAAGCAAACAGCTGGAGAATCTTTTACGCAAAGCAAACTGGCAAGGGTATGTGTGTATGCGTGTGTGTGTGTTCAGTTTCTAGCTCTAAGACTACTTTCAGTATGCTCTTGTATTATATAAGACAAAAAACAATTATTGATACTGTATCATGCTAATTGTGCTTATATTGTTTTATGGTTGTCTGTAGGGAGGAAACTCCTCCTGATATTATTAGGCTATGTTACAGTGGCATGGAACACTCTTTGTTTACATAGGGATGTGTTAATACATCGATAGCTCTCTCTAATAGAATTTGGCTTCTAAGAACACAATTTACTTGGACTAAATGAGAACTAAGCTATTAACACTTTGTAGATTTATGATTAAGTGATTTTCTTGGACAAAATGCAATTATTTTCCCTGGGAGTACAATTGTCTATTTGTTAAATACATGCCTTGGTGTAGAATAGCCACATAGTAACTGTTCTTGTAAATTCTCTTTTCTAGATTGTGGTTTTTTTTAAATAAGGTTTGCCTGTAAGTGGGTATATCTACAAGGTTCAGAGGAGTGGGAAACAGAGTGGCTGAACCTAAGGGAATACGTCGACAGGAAAAGAGAGGTTTGAAGGTCTGTCTGTGCTTCAGTCTTTACTCAAGTAAGACCATGAATGAACCTCCTTGACTAAAGGAATTTATTGAGCTTGAGTGCTTGATGTTAAATCAAAAAGAGGCTGTATTGATGAATTGTTTTAAATTCAGCTAATTTACTTGTAGTTCAGTGTGTCTGTAAATATGTGGATACGTGTACATGTGTCTGTGTTCACACTGTATAATCTCCAGCATTACAAATCATAATGGTAAAAACCAAAACCAGTTGATGTAAACTCATCCAGATCAGAACAAGAAGTAGTTCAACTGCTTTCAATAGTACAAATCAGTGAAAACCAAACCTCCAAAGCTTTTGTAAACAGAGTTTTATATATTTCACAAAATAAAGCTTTTATTCTACTATGTCTGGACAAAAATTCTTCCATGATAAAGGCCTCTTGGGCATAGTACAGGAATAGAGTAGTTATGTGGAAGTGCTGAATTATGTTGGAAAATCCCAAAGACTAACACTAGATGGGTAAGTGTTTCTTCTATTTTTGATGTCACAAATACTGCTAACAAGAAATCTTCACAAGCAATTTCTTCTTCCTTCCTTACAAGATGCTTTTAATGCTTTGTGGTCAATAAAAAAGATGATATACAGATGGAAAGGTGGAGTATACTAGAAGGAAGGGAAAGGTATAGAGGGGTGCGCTATGTGAACCTTTGTTTTAATCACATCCTCCCATGGTAGAACAAGTCAAAGCAGTATGGATCTCATCCCAAATTATTGCAGAATTTGACAGAGGGTCTTTATATATGGGGTCCAGAGGAATTGACATTTGTTCTGTACCAAAAAGCATCTTGTTTGTCTCAAGTCACATTTTCATTTTGTTGTCTTTTTCTTTACATTCTGGTCCTGTACCTCTTCCTGATCTTCTTACCACTCTCTTCAATGCACAAGCAGAATCTTTCAGAGTAATTAACGTCTAAAGCCTTGCTCCTTACTACTGCCTGTTCTCTATGTCAGTATCTATGCCGATCTTCATGGTGAAGACTCTGTCCTGCCCATGCTGCCAGTCTTTCAGGCTTTTCAGCTGTTGGGTAGGCATACAAGTAGCTCACCACATGCTCTTGCATGTGGCTCACCCACAGATCTGTTGCTCTAACCAGTTTTAACAAGCTGTATTCAATACTCACCTTTTGTTTCTCTGCCTTTTCTTGTTAAAATTCAAAGGCCTCCTAATACTCTTGCTCTCTTTTGATTGTGCTGTTTTATACTTTATCCTGGGCTTTGACTGGCATTTGTGTCCACCCACTTCCCTCCTGTTGTCTGAGAAGCTACCTCCACAAATGGGGAAGTGCAAACATTTAGCCATCTTGCCTTTTTGTTCCTTATGTTATTTTTCCCCGTCTCCTCACTTCTTCATAGACAGCTAGGTATGTGTCTCAACATGTGGTGTATATACTTAATATTATGTTTAGATGTGCTTGTTATTCCCTTTAAACATGTGTAAACAGAATAATGAGTATGGCTCTTACTCATCAGTTTCACAGTCTCTCTGGGTAGATAAATAACTGAATTCCCAAAATGTTTCAAAAACAAATCTTCCACAGATACCTACTAAAATAACTTGGGATTTTGGAAATTCTATATGAATTGATGCTGTTTTGAAAGCAAGAGATTGCATTTGAAGTGTGGAATGTACATGCATGTATACCATATCCCACCCCTTCAGTATTTGAATATACTGTCTATCTTCTTCTCCATTTTCTTCACTGAATTAGAAAACATAGTTTATAACATGTTTGTACAAAATCTCTTGAAAATTTGAAGCTAAGTGTGATGCCTTGAGAGGCTGCCTAGAACAGAGGCTAGACAGAGTTAAAGGGATAAAGTAGGTATTTATTAAATGGCCTTCAAAGTTACACCTTGGGCAGTACAAGAGCCCAGCCATGGCTCCACCCAAGATGGACTCTGAGTCACAAGTTTTCTTATAAGTTTTGATCCATTGACATATTAGGGTTAATTGTCCAATTACAGCTTCAGGTTATGAAGTCCCATCCTCCCAGATTGTTCTCCTCAATTTGCAGTTTTTACTTTTTGGGCCTGAATCTGTAACAGGGTCCTTGGTTCTCAGTCTGGAAAAGGATTGTTTTGTTTGACTAAACTGTGAAGAGAACTTGCTAACACTTTCTGTGAAGTTCAGAGTTATATACTAAAGGAGCACAGAATCTGAAAAATATGAAAGCTAAAACTTAGGGCATCAAGTGTTAGCATAACAATTCCATAAGAATTGTTTGAAAATGAAGACATACACCTGGAACACTTTTCCCACTCTGGCCAGAGTTTCTGGAAGGCCCTCTGTAGCTCACTGTAGATGATGACATCTCTGGGAGGAAGACAAGCCAAGTTAGCATGCTTTACTACAGAAGTGTTCTTTGCAGAAGTATTCTTTGTCTGCAGATGGGCAGATTAGGATAAGAGCTATCTTTCGATAGCAAAACCTTACTGGCCTAGGGCAGTCTGGGAGACTCATCTTCAGAACAGTCACTTCACAATAAGGTATTGTCTTACTAGCTAAGATTTTGGGTAACCTGCTGATAACCAGACCAAAAGCTTCTTTTGTACAGTGAGAGAAGTTGACTGTGCTGAAAGAAAAGTATGTGTGGCACACTGAATTTATGAGGGGTTTTCTCTTTGGTCTTTTTTGGTTGTGAACTGTAATGATTTATTTGAAATACACTTTTGGTTGTGTAGTATAATGATTTCTTTGAAGTCCAAAATGTTTTGTTTTGTGACTGACAGCTATTTCTATAGCAGCTGGTAGTGATGTTTTAAATGTTTTTGGCTAGATTTTCTAATGAAGGTTCTGACGCATATGTGTAAGTCACCCCCTCCCCCCAAGTGATCCCCTTGTCAGAAATTTTCTGTTTGTGTGTGTGAGCCTATTGAGTCTACCCTGAGTTCTTTTTGTTCTGGGAAACATCACTGTAGACTAAAAATGAGGAAAATAAAAACCTACAGGAGTATAACTTGTTTCCAATATAGCACAAAACCAAAAGAAAAAGTTTTATTTACACAGAGATCTCTTGTTGTTTTGTTTTTTTTTAACATCAGTCAGAATTTTATGTAAATCATCATGCTTTGAGTGGATGAATTTTGAGGTGAAGTTTTAATTATCGATGTATGTATTCATTGAACTTCTGTTGTATCTCTTGACACCTCCCATCTCCCCCAAAATTCAGTTCAAATTAAATTTATCATTTAATAATCTTAACAGAAACAGTTATAACAGCCTCATAACCGTTTTTTTGTTTGTTTCGACATAGCTTTAAAAATACACATAACCCCCCAAATTCTGTGCTAAATAAATAATTTCTAGAAGTACTTTACTGCTCAGCTCTCAGGCAATTTAGTGGTCTATGACAGACTTGTTAAATTTATTAGCTTCACTATGTTTTGTCTCATGCTTTGCTCTAAGGAGCCCCAAATGTGATGTAGCTATTTCTTTATTCACTTCCTGAATTTTCTTCCTTCTTTTCATTATTTTAAGAAAATATGTGGTCCCATAATGTGCAAGTTAAGTCTGAAGAAAATACCGAGTTTGTCTTTATTTGAAGTCAGTAATGGATAACATTACTATTGTATGGTGGAAAATCAGTTGATGAAGAGATAGATACATGCTTAGCTAGATTCTGAATTCTTTCTCCAGAATCTGTGCTTTGAGACATAGGGTTAATTAGAACTATGTGAAAGACACACAGTAGGACACTACCAAGTCAACTAGTATTTCAGTAACAGGTTATAAGACAGAAAATGTTAAAAATGGCTGCTTTTGACGCCGCTGAAGTGACACAGAGTACAGAATACCGAACACTAACAGTTCAAAAGTGGGCGGAAGCAGTGTAGTAGTTAATCTGCTCACATAATATAAACTCATAGCACAGGGGTGAGCCTTGAGGATATTCAGTGTTCTGGTAAAGCATTCTAAAACAACCTCTGCTTCCCTCCATGTATTTCAGGTCTGGTTTAGTTTTTTTTTTAGTGCTAAATACCTAATCAACTATTTCAGTTAAAATCAGCAACGCTGTATTTTACAGTGAATTCGTGTTGTTCACATTACAGAATATAAACAATTATGAAGGAACATTAACTCCAGGATAATAATTTCCTATAATTTGAGTCTCCAACCTTTATAAAAATGCAAATTGATCTTTCTCAAGAAACCTAATTTATTTATCATCTATGTAAATTTTATATGCAAATACTTGGAAGGGTAGAGCAGCTGGAAAATTACCTTTTTAATCTCGTACTTAAATGCTTGGTGTTGTATTACAGATGGTGTGTTGGTTGCCTGGTGAACACATGCCAGTATGATTAGGGTCTTATGAACTTTAGAGAGCTTCTGTTTTGTGGTGAGTGTGCAATAAAACTGTTAAGTGTTCTTTCTAGCTTTAATTTAAGTCAAGTCTGAGGCGGATGCCACTACATTGCTATGTTCTGCAAGGTTGTTAGAGTGAGGTAAGAGTCATGAGGCCACGATGCCAAGACACACTGCATGCTCTATCTTACAGCTGCAAAAAATGTAATCCTTACTGCACTTGTTGCAATGCTAAGAATAGACCAGGGTCTGAAAATAAATTATCCTGATCCAATATATGGCTGCACAGGGTCTCACAGACTGGAAAGATGACTGACCCAACTGTTGTGAATTAACTGCAGCAACTCAGTACCACACAGCCACTCACTCACTTCATGGAGGGATGGGCAGGGGAATAAAAAGAAAAAGTGTATAATTTGTGGATTGACATAAGAACAATTTTAAAATTGAAACAAAGTAAAATACAGTAGTAATGCTGCTGCTGAAAATGATAATAAAAATAGGGATATATAGAGAGAAAAAGATAAACTCTCTAATGCAAATAATAATGCAAAGAAGTGACGCGCAATACAGCTGCTACACTCTGAGTGATGCCAGGCCTGTCCCAAATACAATCTACACCCCTTATGGGTAACTCCTGTTTATATACTGGGCATGACATTCTATGGTGTGGAATATCTCTTTGGCCAGTTCAGGTCACCTTCCCTGGTGATGCTCCCTCCCAGCTTTTTGGGAAGCTCCTCACTAGCAGAATATGAGACTTGAAAAACTTCTTGACTTAGAATAAACACAGCTTAGCAATAACCAAAACATCAATGTGGTTTCAATATTATTCTCATACTGAATCCAAAGTACAGCACTGTAGTAGCTATTAAGAAAAAACGATCTCTATCCCAGTCAAAACCAGGGCACCAATCCTGTTTTACCTTTATTTTATTGTAACTGGTGAGCTAGTCCTAAACTGAGAATAATGTTTGTTGATGGGGTAGGTTCTAAAGTTTAAAATAAATATTTACAGATTTTCCCTGTTTTAAGTATTTAACATAGTTTTAAATGTAGTTCTTCTGTTCTACTTGGAATAATAATCCACATTTTTTTCTTTTCAGCTTTTGGTTTTGAGTTTTCCTTACGCTTCAGCAAAGACACGATATCATGATCAGACTGAAGTGCTCAAGTCAGACAAAAGTGCAACAGCTTCAGTATTAATTCTATAATGGATAAAATGAAAACAAAATTTTGGAGTACATGTTTCAAAATATTTTCCTAGAATATAGAGAATTTTAATTGTAGGTCTCCATTAATTTGATTAAATTTCTTATTTAATGTAATGTTGATTCAGATACCAAGTCTTTTTACTCTGTTTTGAGTTGGCTTCAAATTTTTTCTTCCTTAGTGTTTGCTCTGATGGTTGTTCTCTCATGGTTGTTTTGGGGAATTTGGTATTTTCAGAGGAAGAAAGTAATTGTCTTAGTATTTTATATATTTAAGGTCTCACTTGACTCCAAATTGCACAATTCATATAATTCTAAAAAACAATGAAATCCTTGCTTGAAAGGAATATAACCTAAAATATGAATTTCTCGTATTTATATAATTCAGTGATACATATTTTAAACTAAGTATTACATTGTGAAAAGTGCAAATATGTGTGTTTCTTTAGTAAATGGCTATAAAATTTTGATTTGTGGAATTTTAATTTCTACAAATGTAACTGAGGTGTGCGTTCATTATATTCACTGCCATTCTTGTGGAGTGACATAGTGTACTGAATGATTAGGCTTTGAATCAGAAAGTGCTGATGTGAGAGACAGTACTTTTTACAGTAACATTTTTTAATAGTTTTATCTGAAAACTTTCGGCGGTAGTTCCTGTAGATGCAATAGTTTCCCTACAAAGCAACTTTTAGATTAAACATTTCTCCTCTTAATCATTTTGGTGATTTATTCCTTAGTTAGTCTCTATTGGAACACTTTGACTTCATACATATGTTCTATGCTGTCTGCCCCTAGAGTTGTAGACTGCTATAGTCCATAAATAAGTGACACATGGCATGGGTGAATGCTTTGGTTTTGCAGGGCCTGGTTTTTGATAGTGGGGGCCCTGCAGAGGTGGCTGCTGTGAGAAGGTGCTGGAAGCTTCTTCCATGTTCAGCAGAGCCAATCCCTGATGGCTTAGAAGCTGGACATGCCACTGGCCAAGGCTGGGCCAATGAGAGAGGTTGGCAACACCTCTGTGATAACAAATTTAAGAAGAAAATCCAAACAAATTGTGCATAGATTTTTCTTNAAACAAAGTCACAGGTTTTTTGTTCCTAATCAGAGAAGAGAAGGAGGTGAGAACATGTAAGGGAAAGCCATGTGGAGACACCAAAGTCAGTGAAGAAGGAGGGGCAGGAGGTGCTCCAGGTGCCGAAGCCAAGATCCTTCTGCAGGCTGCGGTGAGACCATGGCGAGGCAGCTGTGCCCCTCAGCCCATAGGGATCCATGGGGAATGCAGAGGTCCACCTGCAGCCTGTGAGGGAGGTGCCCATGCTGGAGCGGGTGAATGCTTGGAGAGGCTGTGATCCAGTGGGAGACCCGGGGGAGGGAGAAGGGCCCCTGCTCCAGGCTGGAGCAGCCTGTCCTTGGAGGACTGCACCCTGTGGAAGAGAGACCCATGTCAAGGCAGTTTTAGCAGGACTGCTGCTCTTGAGAGTGGAGCTATGCCAGAGGTCACAGAGAACTGTCCCCTGTAGGAGCTACCCCGCGGTCTCACAGGGGAAGGGCTCCTCTCCCAGATCAGCAGAAGAAAACCTCAAGTGACAAACTGACCAAACCCTCACTCCCCTGTCTCCCTGCACTGTTGGTAGGAAGGAGAGAAAGGGCTGGGGGAAAAAAAGGTGGTTTTAAGGGCTTCTTTTACTCCTCATTATCCTCCTCTGACTTTGTTAATAATAAATTCACTTTGTACTTCTAAGCTGAGCCAGTTTTGCTCTTTGAGTGTTTTCTCCTGGCCCTTATCTCAACTCATGAACCCTTCGTTGAATTTTTTTTTCTCTCCTCTGCCCAGCTGTGGTAGGAGATGGTGAGCGAGCAGCTTTCTTGGGTGCCTGGTATTGGGCCGGTGTTGGGCCAGTGTCAGGCCACAATAGTGGAAAAAAACAAGCCCTTCTACCATCAGAATAGCCTTTTCTGGCAGGCAGGCTAGCCCTTGGTAAGTAGACTCAGGTCATAACCAACACCAGCCTGGTGTTGAGGGTAAATTTTTTTGTGTGCTGCTTCATGAGCACAAAAAAAGTGCCCTTCAGTATCAGTTTTCATTATTGTTTTTCTTTACGATGTTGACTCACAGAGTAGGTTTGTAGATCATGCACGTAGGCCCCCAGCAGGATTTTAGCTGCCCGTGGAGTGTTTTAACTGAGGGAGCTGGATTTGTATGGCACATTGTTGTTAAATTTTGCAGTGAGTTGAAATCCTGCCTCTTTCTTTGGTACCTCATCCCTGCTGAGTCAATCAGAACTAGCCACACAATACTTCCCCTGCTGCCAGTTGCACAGAGAGTGCAATAACCCATGAAATAACTATGTTGGGTTGAAGTTAGGCATTTAAGAGCAAAACCATATCCTGATGATGTCGATTTGCTCTCTCTATCCTGTGTCATAAACATTTAATAGCTCATGTACATACTAGTATGAAAAAGAGAGATTTAAATAAATTCCGTCCAGAATTGCTCAGCATCTTTGAGAACTTAAAAAGATTTCCAAACTAGAACAGGGAATTTAGATGTTGCAATTTTGTTACATAAAATATACTTGTTCCCTAAATAGATTTAACTAAGGAAATAAAGGTTCTTGGTTTGATTTTTTTTTTTCTGGTAAGATATACTCTTACAGCGATCAAAAGAAAAGACTTTTTTATTTTGTACTTCCAGTTGAAGGAAGAATATTACTTTGCTGATATGGTGCAATTACTTTTCATTCATTTCATGCTTCTGTGGCTTCTCCTGGGACAGAGGCTCATCTGTATCTATGCCTCAGCCAATAATCGCTGTCGTTGCTCTGGAAACATCCAGCCATGGCTTTAAGGAGTGGTAATGCTCTTGCCTCTCTTTCAGCTAACAAATTTATGACTTCTGAGTAAAGGCAAAATGGTGTGATTTGGTTCTTGAGTTGTCAGATGAAGTTCCATTTTGATGACATCTGGGTATTATTGACTGAAGAGGAATTCGGGAAGGCAAGTTATAAAAATGCAGGGGAGACACTGGAGGAGCAGAAAAGCATCTTGTTTCAAAAAGTTTGTTCAACTTCCTGGATGGGTTCTGCTGTTTTATGTATCGTCCATAAAGTCTGAAGCTGCTGGAGCAGAGGAGTTATGAGTATATTGAAAGTGTATGAGTACTAAATGAAGAGACAATCCAAATACTCTTATCAATATGTGACAGAATTAAACATCTTGAAGTACATGCTGGAGCATCAGTTTTCTTTCCCATACGTTATGGAGTCTGGAGAAACCCTTCATGAAAAATGGAAAAAAAGTTTGAGCTGATTTCTGTCTGATATTGAATAGCTGCAGGAAACAAGGCCTGGTAGTAGTTTGTAAAATCAGAATAATTTTTAATGTAAAAAATATAAGGTAGATTCTTGTCAATATATTAATATAGCAAGAGTTATTGTCCTGAATGTGGAGATGGATTATATACAGTGATTAAGTTTTCATTTGAGACCATCAAAGCATATTAATAATGAAATTCTGTTTGAGGCAGAGAATTCACTAACTACATATGGGCTAATAATTAATAGGGAGGAAAGGGCTATCTAGAAACAAACACCAAAAACTTTACAGTATTTATAGTAATAAAACCCATGTTTTAATATAAGTGAACAAAATATATTTCTGAGCTTACAGACAGCCTAATAGAATAGCTCTGAGAGAAAAGACCTCATTTATTTAGCTCTTGAGACACAGGTATCACTATTCAAGGAATATGTATTCTACAGCTAGAGAGAACCTTTTAGTACATAAATTAAGATTGTTAAATATTAAAAGGCAAGTCTCTGAGTAATTATTATATGACCACCATTGAAGCAGATGCAGTTTTCCACCATTACATAGAAGAGTTAAGATTTTTTTTGGACAAAATAGTCAAACTCATGCAAGTAGATTTTGGTAGAGGTACCAGAACCCTGCTGCCCTATCAGACGTTTAGAGAACTGTGCTCATGCTTGCTTCAAATAAAGCCATTCTTTATATATAAGCAGAAGTAAGAGTCTGTGGATCAAAACAACTTAGCTGTTCATATTTCTAGAACTTAAGTCTGTTATCATTTTTTTCTCTGGATTTTTTTTCCTTATGACAAATTCTGCGGTGTGGACAATGTAATCCACTGAAGATTTTTGGCAGATTTAGATAAGTTTAGGTAATCATTTAGCAAATTAATTGATTTAAGCTAATATATTTGAACTAACCACAATATGGCAACTTTCATAATATGGTTGCATCTAATATATTTAATTAAAATTTACTCTTGAGAGCTACAGCTGCTGTGTTCCATATATTAATTGAAATGATGAGAACTAATTAACAGGAGATCATATGCAGGTGGAAAATTATATATAAACAGAGCTTCTCCTCCTCCAAGAATAGCATTCCACAAACATTTTGAATTTTTAAAAGAATTTTCAACATTCCAGTCTAGATCATAAGGTTATTTTAAATTTTGTGTGTTTTTTTGTTTCTGTGTGCTTTTGTGGGGTTTTCATGGTTTTCTTTTTGGTTTGGCAGGGATTTGATTGGGTTCCTTGTTTTTTGGTTGTTTTTCAGGTAGCATGAAAAGACGTAACAAAAAAGAAAGAGTGATTTTACCAAAAACTAATGTAATTTTTATTATCTGAAGAGAAAACAGAGATGTTGCTCTCAAAGAGCTGGGTTTTTTTAAAAAAAAAAAACAGCTGAAATTACCAAACACCAGACAAATCGAAGGTGCTACTTTACTATGTTTTTGTCTTGGCAGTGTGCTAGCCTCTAGTATGACTCACAGGTATTTGCATTAACCTCAGTCACATGCACAGTTTCTGGCTTGGTGAGGCATCTGGCAGTCCCTGGGCTGCAGGACATTTTACTGGAAAGGAAGATTTTTCGTGTTTCAGTGCAATCACTGTCTCTAGCAACCAGAAGGCACAGCAGTCTAAATATGCCTAATACCTGTCTCAAGCTCTCTAAGACCTGGACACTTGTATACCATACAAGTATTCCTTCACTCTGTTATTTCTGACTTGGAAATGGTCTGAATTTGTATTCCTGTGACCCCAATATGTTTCCTTCCTTTCTGGATTTGAAACAACATAGTGCTAGCCTCATGTTAGCACCGTCTGTCATAGTTCAAACCAGCTATGAACACAAGAGATTTTAATGACGTGAACAGTTTCCACTGTTAATACCATAAATAAATTGAAACTATGCAAAGTTGAGCTTAAATATCTATAGAGCAACTGTGGAATTGAGTGGCTTGGCTGAATTTGGACAAAGAAAAAGGATTGACAGAAGTAGTCAACTTAGAGCCTATTGGTTGTTAAACAAATTGGTTTAACTGGCTAAACAACCACACCAATGGCATTTCCTGCCACCAGTGTCAAGATGGACACCCCAATTTAACATTAATTTCACTGAGAAGGATTTGAGTTCAGAGCCCTGGACAGCTGTAGTAGTCTGGTTCTTTCAAAACTGGACCACTACAGTCATCGGAATATGGGGAATGGATAAATCTTACCTAAGACAAAAACCTGCCTCAGTAAATGTGAGCAGTTCTTGGAAGAGCAACTGATGCTTTTTTAACCCAAGTAAAGCATGTAGAGGGGAAGCCTTATGATAAGTGGCTGAGGTCACTTGTTCAGCCTGAAGAAGAGGAGGCTGAGGAGAGGCCCCATCACAGTCTACAGCTGCATCAAGAGGGGAAGAGGAAGGGCAGGCACTGATCTCTTTATGGTGACCAGTGACAGGACCAGTGGGAATGGCCTGAAGCTATGTCTGTGAGATTAGGTTGGACATTAGGAAAAGGTTCTTCACCCAAAGGCTGTTGGGCACTGGAACAGGCTCCCCAGGGAAGTGGTCCCAGCACCAAGCCTGAAAGAGCTCAAGAAGTGTTTGGACGACACTCTCAGGCCCAGGGTGTGATTTTGGGGTAGTCCTGCACAGGGCCAGGAGTCAGACTTCAGTGGAAGGGACTATGGGTTCTTCCAACTCAAGGTATTTTATGACTCAATGATTCTATGACTCACTGGAGATATTAGGTCGCTGTCTTGGTTAGGTTAAGACTTGATCCAAGTCTTGTAATAACTGTTCTGTCTTCAACTGATAAGTTAATTAATATTATTCTTACTTTGTCTACATTGTACTTTCCCCTTCCATTCTAGATTGTTGTAAAAGCAGCAGATAAACTAAATTAGGAAAATGAAAACTCTCAGCTTAGAATATCTGGATAAGCTGGCATTTTTAAACCGAATTTTGTCTCGAAAAGAAGTGTGTAGCAAATTGCATCTAAAATACATGTTATCAAAACTAGAAACATCTTGCAGCTTTATTTAAATGTTATGCAGCTGGCAGATGCTCATATGCCTTAAATCCCAATAGTCTGTAGATGCCCTTAGTAACTACAGTAGTAGAAAACAGTGAAAGAACATTTCACTTGGACTGAAAAACTTTATTTCACCAGGTACCCACCAAAGCTGCTCTATCACTCTTGCTCCTCAGCTGGGCAGGAGAAAGAAAATATAAGAAAAGGCTCAAGGGGCAAGACAGGGACCAGGAGACATCTGTCACCAGTTACTGTCATGGGCAAAACAGATTAGAATTGGAGAAATTAGTTTAATTTATTCCCGATCAAATCAGAGTAGAATAATGAGAAATGAAAACAAATCTTAAAAATACCTTTCCCCCACCCCTCCTTTCTTCTTGGGCTGAACTTAACTCCTGATCTCCTCCCTATTGCGGGACAAGGAATGGTGTTGGAACCCTGGTCACTGAGAATTTTAGACTTTCTGTGCTGACAGGCACTGACCCCCAAGAAAACACTGCTTTTGACCTAAGGCTGTTGAGAAGACTTCCAAAACTGAATGATAGAGTTGGGATTATAAGTGTGTAGTTTGAATAGAAGTGTGTAATATCACATGGTGGAAAACTTAGATTTTAAGGTTTTAGAATATAGTAATATATATACATATATAAAGCAAGGTGGAAGTTTTTGGGGCAGAGGTTTGTTCTTCTTTTTCACCTTCTTCTTCTTGGGTCTAGGTGGTATTTTGTAATTAGATAGAAAAATCTGCATTGCAGGCCGTGGGTGGTTGGTAATTGGGTTAAAAGTAAAAATAATTTAGGTGTCATTTCTTAATTGGACAGTTTATCCTTAAAAGGCCTTGTAGAGAAAGCAATACATCTCAATTTTTGGCTTGTTAGTTTGAAGTGCTGTAGAACTCATGGTTTGTGAGACTGTAATATAGACAAGAACTATTAAACATCTGCGTCCGAACAAGAAATACCGTCTCATGCATTTAATCCCTACCCTGACAAAAAGAAGATAAAAGCAATAGAATGGGGTTGTGGCCAGTTCATCACATATTTTCTGTTTCCCTTTCCTCTTCAGGGGAAGGACTTCTCACACGTTCCCTACTCCAGAGCAGGAACCTTCCCACAGCAGACAGTCCATCATTAATTTCTCCAGTGTTAGTCCTTCCCACAGGCTGCAGTTATTCACAAACTGCTCCAGGGTTGGAGCAATGTCTCTGGAACAGGCTTCTTTAGTGAGGGTCCCATGCAGGGTCACATGTCTTGACAGCAAAGCTGGTCCAGGGTGGGCTCCTCTTCCCATGAGGCCACAGGTTCTACCAGAAACCTGCTCCAGCATGTGCTTCCCATGGGGTCACAGCTTTCTTTGGCATCCACTTACTCTTGCGTGGAATCCTCCAGGACTCAGTCCCGTCCACATCTGCTCTCCTGTGGTCCCGTGTGGGCTGCAGGAGCACAGGTGTCTTCACCATGGACTGTGGGAGAATCTCAGCTCTGGCATCTGGAGCACCTCCTTGCACTCTTTCTGTTCCAACCTGCAGAGTTGTTGTTCTTGTATTTTTTCACTGCTCATACATAGCAAATTTCCCCCTTTCTTAAATATATCGTCACAGAGGTGCTGCATTCATTGCTGGTCATCTTGGCCACAGCCAGTGGCGAGTCTGCCTTGGAACTTATTAGCTCTTCTGGTACTAAAACTTTGCCACACAAACTTAATACAGATAATACAGCCTGTCTTGAAGGCTAAGGATTGTGGCTTAGCATGATAAATCTACTTAATTTTCAAGCATAAGGAACCTGGGCATGTAATTTGGGGCCCAAAATTTGATAGGATGTGAGAATCTTTCACTGTGTTCCAGCAAGTCTCACAACCACTCAGACTTCTGTCTCTGCTGTTTTTTACAGGAAAATCCAATAAAAAAGTAGGAAAAGTCAGCCCTATACTTTCATAGCTATGTGGGTTACACAGGTACTAGATGGTCTAGAGAGTGGTGAATGCACAATGATTTAAATACTATTCTACCTGTTGGTATTGGGAGTGTTGACCATTTGACTTGTTGCCTGGATTTGAAAATTCGGCAGCCCATGTAATTAAAATTTTGCATCTTCAANCAGATCCCAGTTTTCATCTAGGTAGAAAGGCTTGGCTCCTCCCCCTGGGTGGAGCATCTCCCAATGTAATTTTATCAGTCGCTCAGTGGGACCCAGTGGGATGATGTAATTTTATCAGTCATTCAGTGGGACTCAATGGCCCATTAACAGACAATATCTTCCTGGAGGAAGGATTGGTTGTGGAAAAGATAAAGATGACTGCCCCACCTGGTTTTAACAGATGGTGATAGAATACATACTTTTGGTCACATCCTGTATTGCAACCTAAGACAAAGTACTAAAGCAGAATGAGTCCAAAATCTGTTGTTTATTGGCTCCATATGCATATGTGCTTTAGACATGTGTGCCTTGGTAAAATTAAATTCATAATGTTGTAGATGTACTGATTTTGTCTTAAAGGATGTTAATTGTTCATGAGGATCTCAGTGAAGTAGCACCATTTTTAATGTGGTTGTGTCCTCTTAGCGCTAGTGAAAACCTGTAATGATGTATATGACAATCTAGTGAGGGAGAAAGCATACTATCTAACATGTGGACTAGGCCAGTTGCCTAGAGGTACATGGATGTATTTTCCTTTGATTCCTTTGCATTTATTACTTGCGTAAGTATTTACTGTCACTGTGACTGAAAGACATTTATTTTCCTACTTCTTTTTCATTTTATTTCTTCATGCATTTCACAGAACAACGTAGTATAAAAACAGCCACATTTCTTACTTTCCACTTGTCCAAGAGCATCTACTCTAAAAGCCAAAAGTAAAACCAAGACACTCCAGGAACAGATGTGTACTGCAAGAAAGGTAAGGGCAAAAAGTACTATGCAGCTGGTGAAAGCTGCATTCCTCCTCTAAAACCCCTGTAGGTAGTCAGGGATAACCAAAGCATTATGAATGTGTCCAACATTAGCTGTACCCTGTCCATAAACAATTTATTGGAAATGTGTCCTTATCCATAAGCAATTCATTGGAAATACATTCTAAGACAGAAGTTTTGAAAGTGATATATTTAAAATTACTGAGGTCTATGTGTTTTAATATGGTAGAGCAGAAAGCAGTACAGCATGATTGACTTTAATAGTGGGCTGAGCGGCTTGGTTTACAGCACAGACAAAAAAGGCCTTGGAATTTAATTGTGGATTTTAGTGCAAAGAATTTATCTTCAGCCATGCCATGAAGACTTACTGTGATGGAAATAAGGAAACACTTTATCCTGGGGAATATCTCAAGATAAACAGAAACAGTTGGCTGGACTTCAAATCCCAAGGAATTAATTATCTCACCACAGTGTGGAACCCAGTTGCCCCTTCTTGCATAATCTCACTGGATTTTTAAAACTGAAGTTTTCCTTTCTTTGTTTTTAGCTCTTTATATTCCCCACTTGTCATTTGTTAGTTCAATTTACAGAGTGAAGCAATACTATTATTGTCAAAGAACTCTTGTTCCTTTAGTTGCTGAAGTGAATTAGTTCGAGTTAAAAGCTAGAGTATGACACCTAATCTCACTTAAAATCTTGGCTGAAATAAAGAGAAATTTTGCTTAAATCTTTAGATTAAAATACATATGTGGTGCAAAGTCTATTTAATCTACAGCCATTGCATGGGAGGCTTTGTTTTTAATGACACAATAGAGTTTTAATGTGAGATTTGTATTGTGATGTGTAAGAGGTACTCATTGACTAGAAGCTTGTTGTTCATTTATGGATGTTTATATAATCAATTGAATTTAAGTTATATGTTATTATAGTTAATGTGGTGGCACTTGCTGTGCTTCTGTTTCTTTCCTGATAAAAACATAATTGTGTGTTTTGAACAAATATTTAAGTGTAAGAAAAGATATATTATTAAAATTTCAGGTTAAACCTAGTCAGTGATCTGAGCACTTACACTATTAGAAGAGAAATGACATAGAGTGCTTGACTTTAATCAAGCTCTTCAGGCTCATTTGCATTTTGAATGTGGGATTCCAGTATACTTTTCTCAACAGTTTTCTCCAAGTATTAGATATCTGTCAACAAATTTCATGTCACTGTAACAGTTGCTTCTACTTAATTGGAACTTTCTGTTAGGGTAGGGACAGAAGAGTTTTCTGTATTTCAGATCTAAAGGTAAAAGTGATTTCTAGAAGGACAGTAGAATATTGCATAGTCACGGACTTCTAGTTGCTTTATTCCCCTAATGTGGAGTTAAAGGGCTGCTGATGATTCATGTAAGCTCTGTGGGGTAATTAGAACTGTGAAATGCTCTGGATTGGAATAGGCCTTTAAAGACCATGGAGTCTAACCCCCATGACAGGCAAGGGCATTTTCCACTAGACCAGGATCCTGAGAGCCCCATCCAATCGAGTCTTGAGCACTTCCAGGGACTGGGCATCCACAGCTGTTCTGGGCAACCTGTGCCAGTGCCTCACCACTCTTGTAGAAAAAGGCCTTCCTCATACCTAATCCAAAGCTGTCCTTTTCAGTTTGAAGCCATTCCCTATTATCCTTTCACTGAAGGGCTCGGTAAATGTCTTCCTCTGTCCTTTTATGCTCCCTCTTACATTCTTAAAGGCCACATTAAAGTCTCTCTGGAGCCTTCTCTTTCCAGGCTGAATAACCCCAACTCTTCCTTCATGGGGGAGCAGCTACAGCTTTTTATTCCAAGAGTCAGATCCTAACTAACAGATGTCTTTCTTGTATTGAGAAGTCAGGTGGATTCAGTACTCCACATGGAGTCTCATGACTGCAAAGTAGCGGAGCAGATTCACCTCTCTCAACCTGCTTCACTTTGCCCTTTTTGTGCAGCCCAGTATAAGGTTTGCTTTTCAGGCTGTAAGAGCACATTGCTGGCTCGTATCCAGCTTTTTATCTGCCAGTATCCCTGAGTCCAGCTCTGCAGTGCTGCTGTCAATCAGTTAATTCCCCAGTTTGTATTAAAACTGGTGATTACTCTGACCCAGGTACCAGACATTGTGCTTAGCCTTGATTAACTCCTCAAGGGTCACATGGTTTCTCTTTTCAGGCCTGCCAAGATCCCTCTAATGTCATCCCTCTGCTCGAACTTACCAACTGTGCTAATTCAAGCTTGTGTCATCTGCATGCTTGCTGAGGCTGCAGCTCAGTCCTGCTGTCCATGTCACTAATAAAGATTTTAAAAAGCATTGGTGTCAGTATGGACCCTTGAGGAGCACCACTCATTACCAGTTTCCATTTGGACATTGAACCATTTACTGCAACTGTTTGGATGTGGCCATTCAGCCAGTTCCTTTATGCATCTAGTAATTCACCCACCAAATCCATAGCTTTCTAATACAGCAGCAAGAAAATTGTGTGGGACCAGCCAGAGGCCTTTCAGAAGTCTAGGTATGTGGACAGAGACACCTAGGGAGCTGCAAAATTACAGCTCGAGAATCTTTTCTCTCAAGCCTGAATCCTTCTTGCTTCCCAGGCTGAGCAGCTGATGTTAGCTGCAGACAGAAAGGAAATTTCCCAAGGTGATAAATGGTCAAAAAAACTTAGAATCTGGTGAAAAACAGAGTGCTAGTCATAATAAAGATTAACACCTGTTGTTTTCCCATGGGATACATCCTGAGGCCTGGTCTCCTGGATGTTTATCCCAATTAGCCAATGAGCTACTGTCCTTTTCTAGTCTCTCGTAACATGCTTTAAATACAAGCTCTCTGCTCAATAAAATTGGCCTTTTTTCCCTAAAAAGGTCCATGTGTGTTGTTGCTTTTTTCCCTCTCTCTAGGTCCGAAACCACATAGGTAGATGATAGATTGTCTTTCATTGTCCACTGATGCAGTCAGTCCATTTGGAGTGCAGTCACTTAGTCAGATATCATTTGCCAGTGGTGAGGCCATGTAGGCTTTCTGTAGTCATCTCCCTGTCTTCCATACATTTGAAATATCTTCCAGGAAGATCTGTTCCATGATTTAATCAGTCTCTGAGGTTGTTCAGTGGTTCCCAGGGTCCTCTTTTTACCCTTAAAAAATGCATGCAATGTTCTCTTTACTCCAAATATTTGGGGCCTTGTCTGAATATTGTGACTTTTTGTAGGTGTCTTTGAAGACATCCATCAAGCAGAAGGGTTTGCATGCTGTTGCATGCTGTTACTCTTAAAAAAAATGCTGATTTTTATCAGCAATTTTTATGATTTTTGAAAAGTATTTTCTGGCAGTTTCACAGTGATAGCTGTGTTTCAAAACACAGCAAGAGAAATGGTCAAGGTGTTCATGCTCTATATTTAAGGAAATCTCAGACAGGACTTCAAAACAGACTTTCCTTTCATTAGCAGATGACATTGTTAAATTCTTTAGATTTTTTTTTCTTGTTCTGCTTCTTCTTCTCCAAGAAGCAATGAACATATAAATGTATATTAGATCTGTGAAACTTCTTCTGCAATAGTGGTATTTGCCCACTGTGATCTGCGAGCAGCCCATACTTTTATATTTTAATGCTGCTTTTAAATTACCATGATATGTAACACATAGAGGGAATTTACTGCCTTTGAGGACATCATCTTTGTTCTGCAGTGTCATACCAGCCAGAAGTGAATCATCCTCAAGCTGAGCGTTCAGCAACTAATTTTATTTAAGAAAATACTTGCATATGTTTTGTGGGATGGGGTGTTATTTTCTTGACAACACTGATATGTTGTAAAATGTTCTTATTTGCTATGCAGTACATTTTATTGTATATTGCTCTCTGGCATGATCATTTAGTAGTGCTGTAATTAAATAAAAGTTTTAAGATTGGAAAGACTGCTCCTATTGTGGAGGGTTTTGGGTGGTTTGGGGGTTTGTGCAATCATACGTAAAGATAATAATGAACTGAATTTGATGTAATTTGTTTTTTCTAGAATTAATTAAAATTTTTGTTGGTGTATTTGTCCAGATTAAAATTTAGTATTCTGCTACTAAAAGTAAGTAAATATTAGTGATGGACAAATTAAAAGCACAGATAAGTACTGGTCAATTTTTAGCCAGGTAATAAATAGTCTGAATTATTCACTAGTGCACAGAATAATTCCCTTGATTTAACTAATCACACATTAGCATTAAGTGACGACCCCACTTAATTTAAGAAATATTCTTCTATTTATTGTTGGAGCAAAACTTTCAAATCCAAAATAGATGATCCATTTTCTTCTGCGTAATATTGCCAGCTAGAGATGCATGACCTCGCTTTATTCTATGGTTTTCAAAATAATATGAGTATGTTACAGCAAAATTCAGTTAATTGGTAGAATGCCATTGTTTCCAGAAAGTGCAAACCTGGATTAAACTGTAGAAAGCATGAGAATGTATGCCAGAGTCTTTATAAATTTTGCATTGATTTGCTGTTTAAAGCATAATTTCAGTTCTGTGTTATAGTTGGTTGTTGCTTCTTCAATAATTGTGACAAAAAATGTAGAGTGCCTGTTTGTCTATTTAAAAAAAAAACAATTATTTATTTTATTTATTACCTTTGCACATACTGACAGATTGAAAAGTCACTTCAGAAGGGAAATAATTTGTTTTGGAACTGAAAAAGTTCAAAACCAAAACACACTTAATGATGTGACAAACCTACAGCTATTGGATCCAGGATTAAAAAGATGCTTTTCTCCATACCCATGCTGTGTCATGAGGCAGCACCATTAAATGAGACAAGTTCTGTTCAAAACCAAGGATGGAAAATTAACTA
>VWZS01010898.1:337770-350620 GCA_013397075.1 Rhabdornis inornatus | reverse complement strand
GGAATATTCTAAGTATCTAGTCTGTTCACTTTGGTTTTGTCTTAATGCTTTTCTGAAGCATGGAAATTATAGACAGAGTTGTATGCAAAGGCACTAAAAATTCCTGCCTCAATTGCTGGCTGAATAAAGGGAAGGGCAAGGCAGTTTTGAGAGTTAGACTTGAGTTTGGGGTTTTTTTTTGTTTGTTTCAGGTTTTTAGTTTGGTTTTGGGTTTTGGGGGTTTTTGGGGGGCTTTGGTTGATGGTTTGATTTTTTTAAATGAAGATTTTTATAGTACTTTTCCTCTACTTCTAGATGATACCTTTACTCAGCTTATATTTTATTTTTGATTGTCTCATAGTAACAGTTAAATAAGATTTTTATCTGTTGCCCTCAATTTTTTTGTTTTCTCTTGAGAAAGTCCTCCTTTCGTGTTAATCAGAGTGATGACAAGGAGTTTGGTATGTATAGTGATTTCATACATTTAACAATTAAGTTGAATGTCCTGTTTGGCATAAATATTCCATATATGGGAACTGTTAAGCTATTTGTAACTTAAACATAATTCCAGGCTCCTCCAATGCTTAATGCTTCACATTTTAGATAGGAGAATGACTTTGGTAGCTGATGAGAAACTAACTGTTGATGTTCATGTTTCATATATTTTGGAAGCAGAAAATAATTTGGTTTGGAAATGATGTGATCTAGACTCCCATTCATATTAGGACCAGCTTTGAAAGCTGAATAGAATTATTCATGCCCTCAGAGGTTTTGCTCAGTTTGCAGGACATACTTGTTCTAACTTTCCTACTAGCAGCTAAAAATTATTCTGCAGCCAAAGTATTTTAAATTTCCTTTTTTGTTTTAAAACAACAGAATAACACCATTCATATAGAACATTGACTTTCTGTTGGAGTCAGAGCAAGAAACTTGTGGGATTCTGCTTTTACAGCTGAAGTATTTCCAAGCAGATTTAGGTGCTNAAGCAAGCAAGCAAGCAAGCAAGCAAGCAAAAGCAAGCCAAGCAAGGCCAGCGAGCCTTTTCCTAAACACAGACCGTGGGGGAGGTGAGCCGGCCGATAACAAGACAAAACAAACTCTCACCCTCAGAGCCAGTCCCGAAAGCACAGAACACAACACGAAGCACAAACCGAACACACGATTGGGGATACAAGCACCACAACGTCACCCCAGGACAGGTGCTAATTTGCCTTTGTCATGAATAGAGCTAGAGACATCTAGTGGTTAAAATTAAAAGAAACAAAACACCTCAGTGAACCAGTGATTAATTATACAGAGCTGAAACTTGCATTAGCTGTTACCAAAGTAGCAGTTCAAGGAGCATATGCAAAATGTCATAATAATAAAATTAACACTGATACATAATTAGAACTTACAATTTTGTTTTGAATGAGTGGATTTAGTCTATTTACTTATTTTGAGAATATTGAAAAGTTGCGAATTTTTTGACTCACCTTTCAAAGTAATTGGAATTGCGAACAGACATCACCTCGGATCTCAAACGCACATTAGTTTTTCTACTTTTTTTTAGTGATACAAATTGTTTCACAGAATTAAAAAAAAAATCATATACGTGATGTTTACAAATTGTGTCAGCTACACACACTTTTGTGTAGCAGGTCAATTTGCTGTAGCAGCGCTCATGTTCATGTTCCTCTCATGGCCACTTCAAGGGAGACTTCAAGACCAAGGATTCACACTGCACGTATCTTCCTTTTCTGCTTATGTCTGAGAGAATATCTGTACAGATATGTTTCTTAATCTATCTGCAAAAATAATGAAGTTTACATCCTGAAGTACTTGAAAGTTTTACTCTTTCCAGTCATTACCAGTCATAATGCTGCAAGACAAACCTCTACTCCTGCTAATTTGGCAAAGAGATCTCTTTGAGAGCTTCTCTTTGGATTTACCTTATATGCCAGCTCTTCAGAATAATGACTAATGTGATTCTTGTGGTGTATATAATCTGAAATATATATATTGTTGTGGGTCCTAGGTACTCAGAAATTATTTAAATGAGTTTTTCTAGCCAAAAATGTGGGGGTTTATGCATTCAAAGCCTTTGGGTATGTAAGGTGCAAACAAATGTATATGCTATCACCTGGACTCTGCCTGCACAGAAGATAACAAACACAAATTGTTTAAGGGGAAATTCTGTCTGAGTATTAGTAATAAGTCTTTGCCATGAAAAAAGTTAAACACTGGAATAGGTTGTCATTTCAAACAATTCTCTACATGGTGGGGGTATAATGAAATCCGTCTTCATTCATGAATCACTTCTGCTTATTAAAAAGGCTCAGGTAATATCTTCCCTTTTTTGTGTACCTTTGGTAGTACTGCTTCATTCCTAAGCATCTTACCACATAAAGGGCTGCTCTGTGAGGTTGATGATAGATCTTTATCCAAGTTTTGCAAGAAAATACGAATGACAGCCTTCAGGTGCTGACATGCAATTTTGTGATTGGCGTTTAAACTTTAATTGTCATCCAGAAATTGTTTCAGTTTTACACCAGTACAAGAAACCCCAAGGAACTCTGGACTTCCTGTGGAGAGCTGAGATAACTCTCTGCTGTTGATGCAGAGAAACAGAGTATAGTTCTTTGTTTTGCTGTTGATGTAGAGAAATAGAGTGCAGTTCTTCGTTTTGCTAGGATGAAAATTGGTCAATTAAATACTACCCTTATTATTCTCTTCCCACTTTTTTTGGTCCAAAATAATACTAAACTTACCCTTCATAATAAATAATGCTAAATATTAGTACTAAAATTATCCTTAATACTAAAATACCCTTAAATTCCTTGCCAGCCTATTTTGGAAAAAAACCTAAACAAACAAACCCAACAAAATTAGGGCTCCCTTTGTGAATTCAGAAGTATTGCCAGCTTATTTACTTGTATCTACTACATGGACAAACTAAATTAAATGTAAGAGATACGGTTTCTCTTTTGCAGCTAAAATGCTCATTATATCACAACTTTCTGCTGTGAGACTTCCCTTCCACTAACAGGAAATATTTTAGAGATGAATAGCAATTTTATGCTTAAATTAGTTTATTGATCATAACCTTAATCAGCTCTTTTCAGTAACAGTCCTTCATTAGCAATCTTATTGTACTGCTGAAGATTCTTGTAACTTCATCACTATCAACAGTGTTTTGTCAATTTTTTAGGAACTGATGGCTGATAGATCATTGCTTACCAGCTCAAAAGCAGGTCTGATATGAAGACTGCTGACAAGACCAGGTGCTGAAGTTAGATAATAATACATTTGCTTTTATAACAACACAGAGAAGCCACCAGAAATTAAAAATACTGTTTGGTAGCTCTTCATTGGCAGGCACATTTTTAAATGAGATTTGGTATGATTTTAGAAGGGCAGTAATACATAAAACTTTGTTGGTTTGGTTGGGTATGGTTGGAGCTTTTTGGTTTGGTTTAGGTTTTTTATAAGAGAGGAAAAAAGACGTGGGTTTATCTGCAGTTTGGTGGTGGCTATGGCAACACAGTGGTCTGCACACTTTAAATGATTCGTTGTTGTCTGCTGTGTTTTCTAGCTGAACAGGTTAGTTCTAATCCAATTATAAACTGGACGTGGGAGCTGCCAGGAACTTATAAAGGATTTCTTCTGATGTTCAGTAACCAAAGTGAAAGCTTTATCTGTTTCCTTGCACATGAGCTGCAGCAATGCCATACAAACTTAAAGATGTTTACTAGCTTTTAATGATGAGTTTATCAATGTTGCCTCTTTAATTAATTCTCTTAAGTTATTCTGTGTTCTCTGTTCCTTGGAAAGCTTACCTGTGCCTAGAAGAGTGCAATAGTTTTTGTTTTGCAGTTGTAATGAATAGTTGTTCATAACTTGTGATAAATCTCCTTAATCTCCTATAAGTCTTTGTTTATATGCCTTTTGGCACAGTGTATCAATATATAAGTTTGAGTGGACAACTCTTTTCTTCCTTGATGAACTGGATATATTTCCTTCACTTAGCTTGTCCATAACTGATGATACAGCCTTTGATTTATGATACAGCCATTGATTTTATAGATTCTTCTTGATTTCACTATTTTCTGTAAAATATCTGATATGTTTCAGCACAACAAGCATCCATTTTATTTCTAGCTTTTGCTGTTTTGATTTTACTCACCTTTCTGGTTGCTGTTTTCTGAGGACTTTAGTTTCTTCCTGATACTTCAAGGATTTCTATAGGGAGGCTGCAGATGACTATACAATCCGAATTTTTATTTCTGGTTTCTGCTTCTAGCTATTATATTGTTATTACTTTTAGTAGAATCTCTAGTGAGAAAGTGTTCTCACATCAATGCTACCATAGTCTACTCCGACTGCTTCTTCACCCTATCATTAAAATGTGCTTTTAACAATTGGGTTAAAATTACATTCTTCTATTGTGAGCTGTAATTATCACTAAGATTTAAGTGATTTAGAAGGCCTAAAAGGAAAGAGAGATGCTTCAGAAAGGTGGATTTATAGCTTCAGTTTTTGTGCAGATGGTACAACAGATGCCTCCTGCCAATAGCTTCTAAACTTGTAATTCTGCTTTGAAGTTTTCTAAATATGTAGATAAATATGGAAAAACTTTTGGGCGATTTTTTTGGCACAACTTCTATTGGGGAAAGACATTGATCTATACAGACAAGGTGAAAGTTGTTTTATGTTTATAAATTATTTTTGCTGCTACTTTACATCTTACTGACTAACTTAGCAGAAATAGAGACAGCTTGCCTAAAACATCAGTGGAAGGTTAAATACCATGGCAAAATATTCCAGGAACACTTTAAAAACTGTCTGTCAAAGCTTTCTTTAGAGACTGGTAAAGCAGACTGTTTTCCATTCACTGAACAGGTTTCCCACAATGTGATTTTTCCATCTGATGTGATGATAAGAGTTCAGACTGGAGTCCAAAATTCCAAATATGTTTCAATTTGTTCACTTTCATAAATGACTAATCCAGCTAGATATAATTAAATTCTGTACATCTTGTAGGATGAATAAAATTTATTTAGTAGACCAGGATGGTTGCCTGTAGGCGTTATGGTACCTGTGTTGGCAGGTAGGACTTCCCACACGTATTCTCTGTGCTGGAGGAGGTGGCACCCATCAGCAGTCCAGTAGAGATCCATCTGCTGTCTGTACCCTGCCCCTCCTGGCCCAGAGTGACCCTGCTACCAGGGGGATAGCACATCTCCAAACCATATACATTCACTTTAAAAATGCTTCATTTAATTAAAATCACAATTGTTCACCTTGCCAAAACAGAGGTTGTGCCACTGAACTTGAAGATTGCAGGTTGCTTAGGCACTTAAAGATAAGTGTTTGTATTTATAAATTTGTGAAAGTTCAGAACGAACTTTTTTGTTTTGTTTTGTTTTGTATTTTGTTTTTTTTTGCTAAACCGTTTTTCTTTTTGGTGTTTCATTAGTGATTTTTTTATAGCCAGAGTGTGTCTCTTCCCTTCAGAATTTACTCTATATGTAAAACTCAACAAGGAGGTGTACAGAAAAATGTTCGGAAAGCCTCAGAATCCTGTGAGAGCATCACTGGCTGGGTACAAGGGTGCTTCTTTGATGCTTTAAGAGAAAACATTGATGGGAATCATGAGAGATGACAGTATAAAGAACACAGTAGTGAAGGAATTTGTGGTGAATGACTGGGAAAATGAAGGCAAGCATGTAGCAAATGGGAGCAGAGAAAGTAGTCATTGAGTCAAAGCTGATGGTTAAAAACCCCAAACAAACAAAAGAAAAAAACAATATTTCAAACATTAAGAAGCCAACAAGCCAGTCACTAAGTGTATCTATTTTCTTCTCTTGCTGAATCTTTGGTAAATTGTCTGATGTTACTTCTTTGATCTTCTTAAACCAGAAGTGTAAGACATATGGAAATTTTCATTATTACCAGATCAATACTGATTTGACTACACAATAAATTAGAGCTGTGCAGAGGGCAATAATTTTATTTTATTTTACACGCAAGTAAGGAACTCCAAAGTATGAAATGTTCATTAAAGGATTTTTCACTTTCATCTTGGATGATATCTTTAGACTTCATATCACTCTTTACCCTTATGTGTCCATAAAGGAAAATATTTTCAAAAAATAGATATGAAAGAATTTTGTGATATTTCCTCTCTTTTTTTTTTTCTTTTTTTCCTTTAGTTTGGATTTTATGTTTATTTTGTTTTCATGTGTTTTGTTTTGTAGGGAGATTTTTTGGTTGTTGTTGGGTTTTCTTTTCTTTTCTTTTCTTTTCTTTTCTTTTCTTTTCTTTTCTTTTCTTTTCTTCTCTTCTCTTCTCTTCTCTTCTCTTCTCTTCTCTTCTCTTCTCTTCTCTTCTCTTCTCTTTTCTTTTCTTTTCTTTTCTTTTCTTTTCTTTTCTTTTCTTTTCTTTTCTTTTCTTTTCTTTTCTTTTCTTTTCTTTTCTTTTCTTTTCTTTTCTTTTCTTTTCCCTGTGTTTTCTCCAACAATGCTTTGGAAATGTTGCAGATGCATTAAGTTTTGAAAATTAAGTAATCTCATTTAAATAAAAAAAATTTCTTTGTAACTACATAAATGGGTATGTTTCAGATGTTGGCACTTGTTTGCATATGAAGCTGTATGCAACTACAACTTGAATAGCTATGAAATGCATTGGTCTAATGGCATTGGACATTTAAATGTTACATGCAAGCATTCATGCACCTAGCTTGCTAGCTGGCAAACTAATTTGTGTTTCTCTTTGTCAGTTGAGATTTGAAGTTATGTAGACAAAAGCTTTGATGTTATGCTAGAGAAAACAATAAATTACAATTTAAGAGTCTCAGCTTGTCAGAAATGGCCTTTTTTCTTTGTATTTTCTCTTGAAGAGAATGAATTCTGCCCTGCATTGGCATTACATTACATACCGAAATAATATACTTCTTCACATTTTTCCATGAAAAATGATGGAAGTAAATTGAGTACAGTCACAGGCTTAGGTGATGTGTGTATTACTTGTCTGTGCAGCTATTCTAGGAAAATTGGTTCTGAAAAAAATGTGTATCTGTCTCTATATGGTAATAGAGACATTTTCATTTTTTGTGAAAGTAATAATGCCTAAACTATTACATGTTCTTGATAACATCAAACTAAGAGCACTTTATACTGGAGATGCTACCCAAATGCAAAGCCACCCTATGATCTATGTATCTGGATATAGACATATGTGAAAAACATGAATTCTAGTTGGGTTTGGGATGCTGCCACCCAGGCACATAATTTGTTCTTTGTATTTTGAAGTATATTTGTGATCTTCACGTTGCTGCCTGGCTACATTCTAAGTGCAGGTATTAGTAAAAATATTTTTTCTTGAAGAATACTTACCATCTGCCTGTTAAGTCTTTTTGAAAACTGTGTATACCTGCAAAACAATTCACAGTGCATTATTTTATTTATTGGTGTTTTGCCACTCATCTACCTGTGCCTGAGCTTTCCTGGTAGAAACTCAGGCAGGATGATTCACTGAGACAAGAAAAAGAGAGATTTGATTTTCAGGTCTCTGATAACCTTGCTAAATCTAGCTCATGAGAGAAAGGTTGAGACATTTTTAAAAGATGTGTAAACTAAAAGGTGGGAAAAAAAATAAAGAAAACCAGCAGCACTTTCTGGATGAGGTGTTTGCTCCATGCTCTTCCCTTCCCTGCTGGGTTAGAGAACCTACAACTAGTCAATAAATTGGACTTCTAGTCTTACAGTGCATGAGTGCATGAGCCTAATAATTTTATTTTTTCTTGTAGAGTAAACTTGCAGGAAGTTATATTCAAAGTTAAATATATGTGCTCTTGAGAGAGGATCTGTCTGTCAGCAGGAGAACTCCTTTGTGAAGCTGTGTAAATGATGCTTTCCCTCCTGTACTCAGCACATGTGATATGGTAACAAATTCCTGGAGTAGCTCCTAGAAAGGCTCCTCCAGAAGTTATATTTTTCTTCCCCAGAAATGGCTTAAAATGTTTCTACATTTTAAGATAAAACTTTTAATTTATCATACTGTTTCAGTATTTCTGTGACATATTACAACAGCCTAATTACCTGCCCTTGAAAACCTGCAGTGCTAGAAATTGTGATGCTTTGTCCTTATCAAACATAATGGCAGTTGAACTTTTTCTGTAACTTCCTCATGTAACATCATGCAACCTGTTTCCTGAAATTAGATGTCCATGTTGTTTATCTTAAGATTTAGGGAAGAGAATGGTATCCTTAGAAGCTGCTTGTGCTAACAGACACAACTAGTTACAATTTTTCATTTTCTTCAGAACATATTTCAAGTAGATCTTCTGTATATAGTTTTTAGTTAACACTAACTTTCACAAGCAGATATACTTTTTAAAATCAGTACAATGGCCAGTTTAATGACATGTAAGCTGGATTTTAAAAAATTTGCTTTCTTTTTTTTTTCCCTGTTTGTGTTGCATAAAGAAGAGAAATACTTAGAAATCTTCTCACCTGTGTTTTGTGCTGATTTCTTGAGTGAAATGCTATTGGAAACATTAGTTTTTATGCCGATGTTGAAAAATCTCTTTTCTAACAGAAACCCACTCGGCAGCATGTGTGTATCTGGTTGACTTGGGAACAGTTTTTCAGAAACAGTCTTGACATTGTCACACTTCATTGAATGTTCTGCCATTGCGGTTCTGTCATTTTCATTTTCTTGACCTCTGACCTGTCTCAGCTGCAGAGTAAAACCCTAAATCCCCAGAAGATTCCTTAGAGATGAAAAATCTCATGAGAATTGCTTGTCAGCCACTAAGTCTTGTGACTGAGGTTCCTTCCTGGTGCGTTTGCAGTTGGTGGCTCTGAGGATACTTTGATGAAGCAATTGTTGAAACTTTTCATGACATTGGCATCAGCAGACAGAGGATGTCAGAGTTCTCCTGCTACTCTCTCCCCTCCTTATCCTATTGGGAAATTCTCCCCACTCACAGTGGTGCTGCAAGTAAGGATACAAAAGAAAACCTTATGACAGTGATATGTTCAGCCTATTCTAAAATCTTTTCAGACATGTGGCTAAGAAATACAAGGTAAAACCCCTCATTTGTACACTGAAGATGCTGGTTCCCAATTCTCATTCCTCTCACAGTAACTAACCCTGTTTTCTGTTTTCACTGCATCATTCCCACTGGTCATAAGTCAGTATACTCATCACAGTTACTATATATTAGTAATATGTAAAATTAGTAATATATTAGTAGTATGTAAATGTTATATATTAGTAATATGTAAAATTCCACATAAGGTCCAAATCAGCAACTACCTTGAGGGAGAACTTGTTGAGAAAGTAGTTTATACAGATAGGCTGCTTAAAACAAACAGAAGGAATTTTCCCATGGGAGTGTCAGTAGAAGAATGGATGGAAGGGATCTATTTCTAAGAGAGGCTTTGTGCATTTGTAATTGAGTTTATAGGGAGAGCTGAGCAGGCAGTGCAGTTGGAACCATCACAAATGTGCCCATCCATGGATGAGTTAACCCTGCAAGCTGATATTAAGATCCCATCAAAGCACTAAAGTCCCCATCATTACATATTTGTAGGCCTGTGTTCATTTTAAATCCAGTAATTTTTCTGATTCAGAAGGAATTAATTTAAAATTGGGATTTCTGCTTATACCAAAAAAGTGTGGTGTAAGTTTGATAGACTATCCCTGGGAACATCTGTTAGCATCAAATGTTAAATGGAAAGTTAAAAGCTTTCAAATTTTGCTTTTATTAATTTCCTGTTACATTGATATCAGGGTGTAAAGAAGGTGAGAGGAGGAGCCATTTGAAATAAAACAAAGCACTGAAATGGTTTCAAAGTTTTTTTCTGAATGGAATAAATGATCAGAATAAAAATATGTAAAATCAATAAGTTTTAATCACAAATATTCGACATACAAATCTACAAAGGAACTTGTAAGAAGGTGTTTCAACAAATAAGTCTAATGTTTCGTACCAACATAGTTTAGTTTCATTGGCTTATACAAAGTGAATCTAAATTAATTTTTAGGGCATATATGANTTTTAATTTTAAAAAAAATTTTTTCAATTAAATAATTAACAATATTTGGCTTTTTGAAAGTGCAGGATAAATTACCTTTTTGCACTCTTCATAAAGCCACTGAAACAGAGTCCATTTAATTTATTGCACTGTACAGGACAATTAATAGAAGGCAACATAGTATAGTCAATCACACAAAATATGTAGACTTAATGCAGAGTAACATTCATAAAAATATAAGGTCATATGTTTTTACTGAGAATGTCAGTATCTTTCCACTCACCTACTTTGCTAAGTCATAGGAAGAAATGCAGCAACTGTTTTTCACAAATTTAAAATATCATTAATCTTAATAGTGGCACAAATACCTAGGGAGAATATATTTATGTCTGGGAAGACTAGCTACAGAGAATAATCTTTATTTCTTGCCAGCAATACTTTTTAATCACTGAATAAAAAGCCTTTATGCCAAGAGAAGCAGAAATTGTAAATATTATTTGACTTAGTGCTGAAAATGAATTGCACATCCATTTTATTGTAAAGGAGGGCCAAACCTCCTTACTATGAAATTTTAAGATTTCAGAGCCATTATTTTAACTTTTTTTTTAGTTATTTCTATCAGAAGTTGTTTCAAGAGATATATGAAAGGAGATGCACAGACTTCACTGATAATCATGCAACAAATGTATGCGATTGTAGGATAAGATCCTAGGATAGTTAACATTGGCATTGACTTCAGAAGATCCTCTAGTCCAACTGCCTGCTCAAATCATGTGAGGCAAACTCATTTTGAGGTGTGTTCTAATATGAGAACAAGCAAAGGCTTCAAAGTTTTTCTTCCTTTCCTTATTTTCCAGAAGGCTCTCATCAGGTTTAGTAAGTGTTTCAGAGGCATAAATCGGCACTTAGCTTTTAATAGGTATTCTGAATGATATTAATAGTTCTTACCTGTGAATAGCAAGAAATACAGTTAGTGCCTAAGAATGAAGTGTGTGTTACTGAATGGCTGTGTCCAAGATCTCATTTGCTTGCCGTTACAGTTTTAGGTGTTGAACATATTCTGAAGTGACAGTACTACTATACTTAAGATTCTTTAAAAGGCATTGGTGAATCAGTTTTCTCATACAATGATTGTTTCCCCTCTGTCTTATTATTCTTTTTATGTTACACAAGAAACACTGAAGACAGAGTAACCACTGGGTTGAAATTAAAAGAAGGAAGAATTTCTTAACTACTTGTGTACAGATTTATTTCTTTATAGCCAGAGGAATTTTTCTAAGAATGTCCTGGGAGTGGAAATGCAAGGACCAACAATATTTTTCCTGAAGAGAAAAAAAGTATATCCATGTGACTCTTTTCCTTTTGTAATCTGCACTATTTATTGGTTTTGGTACTATCCATTGAAACGGTAATAACTGAATCACAAAATCACATGCTGTTACAAATGAAGAATCTTATATATTAGAATTAGATGAATTCCTTTCATTCTCTATTAAATCCAGTAACTGTATTTCTAGGGATATTTCTACATGTCTGAGAATCACATAAATTTTTGAAAATGGACTCTTCTGCCTTGAACATTGATTTTTTTCATCCCTGAATTATTCCCACTAATTCAATAATTTTCAACATCCTTTTTTTCCTCCTTCCTACCACTTTTCGCAATCTTCCAAAAAGACATCTTCATTTACACAATTTCCTCTGTAGATTTTGAAAATCTTCTGATAAGTAAGCAGCTAAGTAATTATGAAAAACATATGATAAAATTGAGGAAGCAAAAAATATTTGGTGCCTGGTCATACTAAATTTCTGTTTGATTGGCAGTGGGCCTTTGGAGAAGTGGAAATAAAGGAGGGATTGTGGGAATTGTTGCTTCCCATTCCCCCTTTTCCATTCTGTTTCTCAACCCAATTCAGGCTATGGTCTGAAAACAGGTTCCTGATGATTTTTCATTTTATTTTGTCTGGGAAGAATCCTGTATGCTGCTAGCAAAGTGCATTATTTTTCTGCTCTTCTATTTCATTTTGTTACCTTCTTGTATCTCATTCTATGGAAGTGTAGAGATGACATGTTTAATTTCTGTTGTCCTAAGTATTTACAGTGAGGTTGAACTTTTGCTCATCTGGAAGAATTAGTACTGGAAAAATTAATATTGGTTTCCTGCAAAATTTGGCAAGCTCTGAAACTGAACTCTGAATAGTATGAGTATTCCATTAATAATATTTCTTTGTGTACAATACAAATTTTTAATGCGCCACCAACTTCTAAGTTTCTCATGTTAATCTGTTTTCCATGCTTGTGTCACATGTGACTCTCTTATTCTTGGGCTGAGGTTGAAAGATACTTTACACTGCTTAACAACCACTAGCTTATTTTTACAATTGGCAGAGACTGTTATCAAGGAAATAGGTTTGTTGGGATGAGAGAACTGAATATAGNGTATCAGCACAGTTAAAATCTATGAAGTGAACTGAATATTGTGGAGAATATATTTAGCTTTGCAGTAAAGATGAAACCTAAACTTTTGACAGAAAACCACAACAGTAATACATCCAAAACTTCCAAGAATAATGTTAAAAATATAAACCAAGCTTGAATACATAACGTTGTATTACCAGTAATTAAAGTGGAATTTTTAAAGTGCAGTTCTTGAGATTTTTACAACATAATTTAAAGTAATTTAATTTTAATTTTAAAAAAAATTTTTTCAATTAAATAATTAACAATATTTGGCTTTTTGAAAGTGCAGGATAAATTACCTTTTTGCACTCTTCATAAAGCCACTGAAACAGAGTCCATTTAATTTATTGCACTGTACAGGACAATTAATAGAAGGCAACATAGTA
>VWZS01010898.1:313910-336688 GCA_013397075.1 Rhabdornis inornatus | reverse complement strand
TTTCATTCTCTATTAAATCCAGTAACTGTATTTCTAGGGATATTTCTACATGTCTGAGAATCACATAAATTTTTGAAAATGGACTCTTCTGCCTTGAACATTGATTTTTTTCATCCCTGAATTATTCCCACTAATTCAATAATTTTCAACATCCTTTTTTTCCTCCTTCCTACCACTTTTCGCAATCTTCCAAAAAGACATCTTCATTTACACAATTTCCTCTGTAGATTTTGAAAATCTTCTGATAAGTAAGCAGCTAAGTAATTATGAAAAACATATGATAAAATTGAGGAAGCAAAAAATATTTGGTGCCTGGTCATACTAAATTTCTGTTTGATTGGCAGTGGGCCTTTGGAGAAGTGGAAATAAAGGAGGGATTGTGGGAATTGTTGCTTCCCATTCCCCCTTTTCCATTCTGTTTCTCAACCCAATTCAGGCTATGGTCTGAAAACAGGTTCCTGATGATTTTTCATTTTATTTTGTCTGGGAAGAATCCTGTATGCTGCTAGCAAAGTGCATTATTTTTCTGCTCTTCTATTTCATTTTGTTACCTTCTTGTATCTCATTCTATGGAAGTGTAGAGATGACATGTTTAATTTCTGTTGTCCTAAGTATTTACAGTGAGGTTGAACTTTTGCTCATCTGGAAGAATTAGTACTGGAAAAATTAATATTGGTTTCCTGCAAAATTTGGCAAGCTCTGAAACTGAACTCTGAATAGTATGAGTATTCCATTAATAATATTTCTTTGTGTACAATACAAATTTTTAATGCGCCACCAACTTCTAAGTTTCTCATGTTAATCTGTTTTCCATGCTTGTGTCACATGTGACTCTCTTATTCTTGGGCTGAGGTTGAAAGATACTTTACACTGCTTAACAACCACTAGCTTATTTTTACAATTGGCAGAGACTGTTATCAAGGAAATAGGTTTGTTGGGATGAGAGAACTGAATATAGAAAACTTTGAAAATTTTCTGAATACATACGATGAAGGAGTGCTGAGAGTACAGAATATGAAAACACTGAGGAATACCCAAGTCATCAAAGAAATCCTGACTCACTCGACACAGCATGGTCTTGGTTCAGCAACCAATTTTGCATTAAAATATATGGGTTTAGACTGCCTTTTTCTCCCTGGAACTTTTAAAAAGTGCTATTTCTTTTAACTTCTATTAACTTTGCTGCAGTTTTTATTTGAATATTTCAGAATACTGGTATTAGCAATTTAATTTCTTATGAAACAAAAAGTGTATAAGGATCCCTTCAGCACCATTTAAAACAATGTTACCAGAGAAGTAGCTATTTAACAACAACACATTCTAGCTTGAGAAATATAGAAGAAAATTTGACTAAGGCTATTAAAAATAATGATTCTTCCCTTACCAGTGGAATTTACTGGTCACAGTTTCATGGATTACTGTATTAAATGCAACACAGACACATTACTGTATTCCATGGAAATCAATTTTGTTAAACTGCTTCTCATACTTTGGTTATAAAATTAAACATTTAGATCTTCAATGAATTGCATCTCTTTGATGCAAAGAGCTTATGAGATCTTATGTTCATATCATAAAAGTCATGCTTCAGTGGATTCTGAAAAACATATCTATGCTAAATGTGATCTTTCAAAATCCTTTTCTTCTAGGTACTGCAAATGCATTTTTTATGATGCCTAAACTTTTTTAACGCTTTCTCCTAATACATGGTAAAATATTATTCATTGTCATAAATATACAAATATTTTAATTAAAATTAAAATTAATTATGTTTTTATTTTTGTTACATGTAAAAATTTAAGCAAAATTCAGCAGTATCTGGTTCTGTTCTTTTAAAAAGATTAAGTTCTTATCAGAAGATAGGGCTTTTAAGCTGTTTTCCAGGTTACTCACTCATAGGAATTTTTCGGGGTTTTTTTCCTAGACTTTTTTTTAGTTCTTTTATTTAATTTAGAACATTTCAGCAACATAATTACCAATTCCTTTCAACACTCAAGGGTTTTTTCCCAAAGAAATCTTAAGGTAAATATGTGACTAATATTTTGCAGAAAAAGTCAGTCATGCTGAATGAATAAAACAGTGAAATTGGGGCTGTTTCCAGCCCCAATAACTGTTTCCAGCTTCTACATAAAGAAAATTCCAAGACAGCTTTTTCTGAATTCATAATGAAGTAAATTATAAAATCAGTTTCCATATGAGAGACTTGGGTAGGTGTTACATGTTAGGCAGAAGGAACAACTTGTTTTGTTATCATGCAAATAGAATTTTGGTTTTTGTCAAAATGCTTCACAACCGTATTTTATCTTCCTATTCTAAGCTTCGGTCAGAAAATAATACACCCACTCTCTGCTAAACTTTTCTCAAGATTTGTATTATATTTACCCCCTCATATTTTCTTTGCGTTGCACTTTGTGGCAAAAATATCTGTGTGGTAATGAATTGATTGATCAATTGATAACAATAATTTTGTAGGGAAAGATTTTAAGAAGCACCTAATGTTTGTTTATGGAAAATTATACAGCCATGACAATTTAATATACTGAATTTAGAACTATCAGCAGTACTAAGTTATTCTTACTATATAATTTTTCTCAGTATTTTAATTTCTAAATTCACAACTAAAGGAATGAAATTAAGCTTTTCTGTATGGGAAAGACATTTAATGTACTTTGACTCACGAGCTGGAGTTCAGGAATGGAGCCAGTCTGAATAACTTTGGAATTATGTTGCTAGTTTCAGTGATCAGGGACATCAACTGCACCAGGTGTGCATTGCTTAGACTTGTCAGGCTTTCTGGCCATCAAAACCACCAAAGTCCTTCTCCTTAAGACCACTTTAAATCCATTCTCTGCCTCACGTATACTTGTACTTGGAATTGCCTTGACCTAGGTGCAGGATCTTGTGTTTGGTCTTGTTAAGCTTCATGAGGTTCACACAGACCTGCCTCTCAAGCCTGTCCAGATCCCTCTGATCCCTCGTTCCCTGTGGTGTGGATCACACTACAGAGTGTGTGCTGTCCATGTTGCCAACAAAGATATTTAACAGCACCAGGTCCATCCCCTGAGGAACATTGCTCATCACTACTCTCCATTTGGATACTGAGCCATTGGCTGCAACTCTCGAAGTGCAACCATCCAACGCAGTCCGTATTCACTGGGTGGTCCATCCATAAACCCATGCCTCTCCAATTTAGAGATAAGGGTCTTAAGCAGGAGAGTGTCAAATGCTTTGCACGAGGCCAGTAATTGCTCTTCCTTTAAATTGTCTTTGTCTAAATGAATACTACTTACGCCTGAACATTTCTTTAAATAGGTAAGATTAATAGTTTATCATAAAGAACAACTACCTCTTCTGTCTTTATTTTCAAGAAAGTTGGTGACACAGCTGATATTCAGGTAACTATCTTATTTATGTATAGTTTGACCTTTTTTTTAAGAAATGTTGCTCTGACAGATTGGAACATCTGCCACAATCAAAGAGTGGTCCACAGGAATGCTTTTAGATGATGGAAGGGGTCTAGCATCAAGTTCCTCTGGCAACCTTTTATGCTTTTAACCTCTTTAATACAGCTAAGGTATCTTTACCTGTGAATCATGCTGTAGGGTGCACTTCCAGTTAGATACACAGAGTCTCAAGTCCAGTAATTAAGCATTTGTATTAAAGGTGACCCCCTTACAAAAGGACCACCTTTTTATGGGATTGTTTTCCTACAGTGGTGATACTGTAATTTGAATAATACAGCTTCAAAGCTCCTAAAATATTAGCAGTGTAGAACTGTGGGTGTGTAAGCTAGATAAAGCTTAGCCAAACAAAGCCTTGTTTACTATAATGGAACTGTTGTTTGATACCATGTAGTTAGGATGGCCAAACTGTAGGATGTACTGTGTTTGTGCTAAAGATGTTGTATTTTTTATCCTTCTCACCCCTGGTACTCCTTTGTTCTTATGTTGACCTTTTTCCCGCATTGTTTTTTGTGTGTGTTTTTGATGCTTTGTTGGGTCTTTTTCCTAGATTTGTTCGGGACTAAATGCAAACGAAAAATAATCTGTACATGTATATGAATATTAATTTTTCAGAGTGGACATTAGTGACTGGTTATCTGTTATTCTTCAGATCACTTTACTTATTTTTCAACAAGATTATGTTCTTACCCCTATGCTTTACAAACTTGACACTTAAGGCTAAAACTACATGACTCTTACAGGACTTGGTTCATAAATTGTCTGCTGTTCCTTCCATCTTCCATATTCCAAAATGGAAATCACTGCACCTGTGGACTTGATCTGTGTTTACAGCACTAGGTCTAGAGGTTTACAGCACTTGTGACTGCTGACAATGAGGCCTGGCAAGAAAGCATAGACTTCTTCATTACAATTTCTTTATTTGCTCAGCATTTCAGCTGTGTAGTGTTGAACTGTAATTCTTACTGGTAATGAACCTGATCTTCAGTTGAGAGACATATAGGGGTTAATACAATGTATATGTAATTTGTACAAAATATGAAGTCTATAAACAAAGAGAAAACCTAGAACTTTCTTCTTCAGTTATCTTTAAACATGCTTTTCAATGTACTTTGGCACTTGACTAATAGGTTTTTCAAAATGTAAGCCCTTATTAATTTTGTTCTTCTAGGATCAGCATCTGTCAGGTTTCTTTTGTGCTGCTATAAAATATAATCAGTATTCATATTTTGTACTTGAAGTAAATAGGATCTAAGCCTTGTGTCAGAATGGAGCTTTTGTAAAGGGTTTTGTTTCCTTCTTTCCATCTTCAACAAATAATGAACTTTTATTGAGCGTGGTATTCTGGGGATCTGCAATACTAGCATGGTATCAAGTCAGCCTCTTCCCTTTTAATGCTTTTATTAGAAAACAGAATAAAATTTATGCGGTGGAAGAAATAATATGAAAGAAAAAATATAAAAATGCAAGAAATATGATCCTGCAGGAATGTAATTTATACAATATATCAATCCTTTAAAGTATTTTTAAAAGGGATTCTAAATCCTCCTATAACTTGCACTCTGCAAAGAAAGCTTCTGGGTGAGACCCCAGGGGACTCATGAGCCAAGTAAGTGACCTTTAACTGGCTTATATGATACTTAGCTTTACAAGCAATTCTAATTCTAATATGGGTATTAGAATATTTTTAATAGTTCTTGTTTCTTTTGCAAGTAATAGATAGTCAGAATTACTAATAATTCTGGATGACATGCTATGCCGTATTTTTTAATGAAAGAGAAATAAGATACAATAGAATTAGCAGTGTGAATCTTTATTCATACGGTGTAATAACCTGTACTTGATTTAAATTTAAAATTAAGTATTATCGAAACATCCTTTTCTACTTGCATTTTCGAAACTTGTTCAACCGGTTTGATATTTTACCGCTAGATGTCACAGTAGTTGAACCCTCCTGCCGGTTTTATGCTAATTCTATACTGCCTTCAGCCACTGGATGGCATCTTACCATTGATTTCAGGTGCGAGGATTTTAAAGAGCAGATTTACACAAAGCAGATTGTTTTATTATTTCATTTAATGCCACGATGTCTCTAAAAGCCTGTGTTCTCTTTGCAGACAGTAACAACAAATAAGAGGTTTGAATTTGAGATTTTTAATGAGGTCAGGAAAGATAATGTCAGAAAAGAACAGGGAAAATGTACATTATATTAGCTATAGAGTAGTCTTGCTTGAGGGGAGGTTTCTTCTGCTTCTTGTATTGCAGTTTCTGTGAGGGTCAGGGACATTGTGTCTGAAGAATTCTTTGGGCCTAGCAGAGAAACTTCACGTTTATGAAAAGAACATGCAGTGTACTGTGCTTACTGTGGTGTGAAAAGCATCTGTGTACTTGCTTATTTGTCATCTACCTTGAACAGTGAGTGTAGTAAAACATCTTTTAGTATTAGGACAGATAAGAAGGCTCTTTTACAAGTGCAGCCTTTCAGCAACAGAAATACTTGAAAAAGCATTTAGGTTTGGTTTTGTTGAAGAGTCTAAGGCTTTTCAAGGGTGCATCCCTTCACATTTATTTCCTGCACTTCTTCTCATTGTCCTCACATTCCTGATTTCCTGCAAGTTCACCTGGTACTAACAAGCAGACCAGGTGGGTAAGACCCCAAAGCCTCCGTGCTGCAGCACCGTCTGGCCAGCATGATGAAATCTCCTGCCCTCAGCTCTGGGTGGAACACCTTCCTCTGTGTGGGCAGGTGAGCTGATGGTGCCTAATGACAGTCACCTGCAGCTGAGAGATGATCGGTGCCCTTCAAATACACAAGTGAAGCCCATCTGTGCTGGTGTTGGAGAGAAAGGTTATGCCAGGTCCTTCCTCCCTTGAGAGGCAGCAAGGAATTCTCTTCTCTTCCCTTGCCTTGGCTTCCCTGTTAATCTATTCAGTTCACTTACAATGTCTGACTGTAGGTTAACTCTGTGCATAACTGAGTGAAGTTTTGCCACATTGCGCACAGGATCTTTCTTGGGCATATTGCTCTACAGCAGCAGCTTTGCAAGTACCTCTGCTTCCCTAAAATTGGAGGCAGGAGAGCATTGTGGCTCCTCTCACATACCTGTGTGCACAAGCCATTTACACTGACAGGCTCTGATTCCTAGCAAAGGTGCACAACAGGGGTGAGCACTGCTTTTATCTCAAAGCTCAGGTCTGCTTATGGAGGTATTTTTGTAATACTCTTGTGTTAAAGTATCATTTTATTCATTGTTTAATATTACATCAGAGCAACTTTAAAGCCCATTGAGGTTGGCAAAGATGATGCTTAGGTCTTCTCACAGATTTTAACAAGCCCCATGGGCTACAGTGCTAAATTCAGCCTGGCTTTTTAAAATTCAAATTCATAGACTCTATTAGTTATACATCAGTATTTCCTTCATTTACCTGCAGGAAAATGTAAAAACCCCTTTCTCCAAAGACAGAAGAAATGAACTTACCACTTGCCTTCACATATGTATTATTTTAAGTGTACTTTTAAAATATCTCTAAGATAGTAAGAAATTTCATTTCCAGTGTGAAATTAATCTTCATATTCGTTCCTATAAAGTTCATGTTGATAGCTACTCAAGGTAGGTATTCTAAGTAAATAAGTGTGTTGAAAATGTTGTATGCAGTTTGCTTTTGGGGGCTTCTCCCTATATGTGCAAAAAAGAAATTTTTGAAGCAGAAATAAAACTTACAGGCTGCTATAAATTGGCATAAGTCTGTATTCTGTTGACTTCTTTACACCTGAACAAGGCCAAAAACACTTGATGTTTTCTAGCCCACACTGTTGTGTCAAGTGTCTTCAGGTCCACCTGTATGTAAGGTATATTTACCTAGCCAGTGGTTTAAAGTACAAAAATAATTGGTAAAAAGCCCTCTACGGTTTTGTTGTCTTTAAGGTTAATGTAATCTGTAAGTCTACTGTAAGACCTTATCTGATTAAAGACTGATCACCTTCCTTTGAAAAACAGAACAGAGGAACTCCTTTCAGCCACTAAATAAAACTTTAACCCACAAGCACACCCCTGTTTCTGGAAACCAGATATTTTTTTCCATAGAGTAATCATGGCTGTGAATTCCTTTCCCTAAGAGTTAAAATATGGTCTATCTGCAATAATTTGTGTGTCACACCTAGAAGAAAAGAATGCAGTTACCCTTAATTATTAACAAGAACACATCCGTGTGCTTAATGGGAGAGGTATAAACCTGTAAAGTACCTCTCTTCATGTCTAAACAGCCAACATAATTGAGAATACCTGAGGAAATCAGAGGAATATTATGAAGCCTCAACGGAATGCTTTCAAACAAAAAGTTTCAATAAATTGAGTACATTAATTAATGAAAAGTTCAACAAGCAGACTGAATCAGCAGTTCAGTCACTGATCATTTTAGTCATAAGATCGGAGTAACTTAATGTATGGATTGTAGTGTAGTATCTGCAGCATTTCCAGTTTTCAAACAGTTGAGCAAGATTTGACTAATCCAGTCTCTTATTAAATCTAAAGTGATTTACTTTATTTTAGGCTGGTTGCTTTCTCCATTGTAGAACATTTCATGCCATAACCTGGCAATTTCCTTTGTGGCAAGAACGACGCCTTAACTTTTTTTTCTGTGTTCAGCTTTTCCATGCCCCCTACCTGCCACTCCAGCCCCAGCTATGGCTTCCATCCCTCCATGCAGCCCTCTGTGCAGTAACAGGCAGAGGTGATGTTGCACTGGGCAATCTCCAGGAATTACACTGCTGGAACTTTCAGTTCTCCTTCTGCTCCTCCTGCTGGGTTGCTGCAGTGCTCAAGGACACCATTCCCATTGTGGCAGGTTCTGTATAAAACAAGCAGCTTTTGGGCTGAAGGCTAGAGCCTTGTTGTCTGTTTTTTTGACATTACCGAGGTCACATCTCTCTGTAACAAACCCTTTTTTTACTGCTTCTGATTTTCAGCACAGATGAATAAAATCTGCTATTTATTATCTTCCTCCCCGTATTTCTAAAACTTTGTTTGTACCCAGTAAAATAGTATATGCTGTTTCACTGCCATTTTTAGATGGTAGATTTTGTTTTCTGGAGATTGGATAAAGATTTCAAGAAGAAATGCTGATTTCCCAAATAAATTCAGAAGAGACCAGAATTTTATCTGTTTTGCATTATTTTTGTTAGCTAATAAGCAGTTTAGCACAATAGAAAAACAATATTTCTGTTGAGACAGAGATACCAGTCAGTGAATTGAACTTAATAATTGAATTCTCTGTGGAAATCTATAGTCTATTCCATGTCTATTCCATGCTTTCTGGCAGCTTTTTTTTCTTGCAGTTGTTCTGCAACTGCTCTATTATTTTGCCATGAAGGGAAACATAGAAGTAGTATTTAGAGTTAAAAGAGCTATATTGAAAATCTGGGATTTTTATAAGGTGATCTTAGCCATTCTGAACTCTCCGACTTTGTAAGATTTTCAAGGAAAGCTCAAGGATTTAAACCATACTCTAATGTCTTTGGGAGACTTTTATGGGTACTGAATTCCCATCCACAGTGCAGAGCTGAAAAGCATAATAAGTATTTTTAATACAGTCTCACAATGCAAAAGTATGAATCATAGTAAATTTATAAATGAAAGTGAATGCTTCAGTTTTCATTAAGATAAATCAGTTGAGAGCTCCCTGTAAAAAGGGGACATACAAAAGGAATCTGGATCAAACCATTGTGTAAGGTGTGGTGTTTAAAGGTCAGAAGAATAGCTTTATTTTAGCGACTGCTTTATGTTTAGTCACTGTTTTCATTTATTATCATGGTGTTTGATGTGCCCCACAGAGGACTGCAGCACTTCACTGTCTGCCTGAACCCAGTGTGTTGCCATACTGAATTATATTCTGGAAAGCAGCAGAGCTAAGGAGCTTTCAGGCAGCCTTTACTGCTCTGCCATATTTTCATGCACTAATTCATAGCAAGATGCCCTGAATGTATTCCATCAAATTTGATTTTGTCATGTTCAAACATGTTTGCTGTTATAACCTTGAAACGTTTTTTCATGTTGGTTGTAAAGTCTCTTATGGGTGTTGTAACTGACAAGTGCCACCATATTAAACCAGAATAAAAAATGCTTTTGCTTAAGAAATGGGACACATAAAACCAGTTCTATCACAATTTGGACACAATTTGTGATTTACAGAGATCCAACAATTGCTGCAATGTAATTTGTGTGAGAGTTATTACTTACTGTTTTCTGGTGCCTTTCAGGCGAGGAAACTCACTGTCTATCTGCTAGCTAATAATTGAGAAACTAGGGAATTAAAAATCTCTTTAAAATATGCAGAGAAGAAAATGTATAATTTGCATTAGTCTTTCATGTTTCATTTGACTTAAGTAGTAAGTGATAACATGATAGTAAAAGAAACCAAACCAAGCACTCTCAGAAACCGATTGCAATTTAGCCAGGTAGACTCTATTCCATAGATCAGAAGGTCTTTTTACAGAGGACGTTGAAACGCTATCCTCAAATGAGTATCTTACTGGGTCATTATCTGCTACATTAGTAAGTTTTCTCTGTTCAATATCTTTCTCCATTTTAAATTCACTGAATACAACTTTTTACAAAATCTGTATAAGTAATGCCGTAGGTGACTTAAACTTGCTGGCCACCAAGAATGCCTATCTGCAGAAGGCTGTTTCCTTTCTGAAATTAAAAGGCTTTCTTAGGTGAATACATTGTCTGACTGCTTTTATACTTTTAGGAGCAGGACTATATGTTAAACAGCCTGAAACAGTGTTGTTACTATATGATAACTGGCACTTATTGAAGGGTGTTGTGTGACTATGCTTAGAGTCCGAAGAACATAGACCCTGTCCCAAAGATCTTTTCTTTCTACTTTTAACACTTACATTACACCTTATATTTCTGCAGTGAATCTTACAGGTGCCTAGGGATGCTTGGGTTTTTATGTGGTTCTTTTTCAAGTAATGCCTGCTTTCTTTTTAGGAATTTCATATATTCGATGCATTCCTGACATTATAGATTTTTTTTTCCCATATAAGTACATTTTGTTGCAATAGTGAAAAGGCAGTGTTTGTGTGATGCTTCAAGGACGTATGCTGAAGCTTGGCTTCAGTATTGGCAGCTGTCAGGATTTGTGGTTAAATGCTTTCAAAACCAGTGATAAAATTTACTTCATACAGACTGTTTTGAGTAGCTCTCTCATGAGGTTTGGGAAGTGTCTGCTTCAACTGAGATTTAGCTTTCTGGTCCCATAATTTAACTGCAGTACAGGTTTTATGCACTTGCAATGCAGTTAAAAATAGAGGAGCAAAATCTGATGTTGTAAGAGTGATATACACAAGCAAACACTGTACCAATCCAACTAAGAACTAAAATACCTTGGCAAAAATAGCTGTTGTTTCTTACAGAGGACTTTACGCCCATGCTAGAATACAGAGTGACATTAAAGACCGTGAATACACTATGTCATGCAGGCATCTCACAAAGCTCAATCCAGCAGCTCCTGAAAGTGGAAAGTTAGGAGGTGATTTAACAAGTGTAAGGAAAGGCTTGGTAAGATGTTATGTTCTAATGGGTAAGTAAGTATGCCAGGAGTTGTGGTTAAAAGATGGCAAGTTTACATCTAATAAAAACACGTCTTTGGAACAATCAGAGCATTGCCTGTTGCAAAATGTAAGAGTTTTCAGAAGCTACTCTGCTGACGATTTTAAAATCAGAAATAAATGTCATATACGCATTTCCAGGAAGCAGTGATTCATTTGAGAAAGAGCTGCTGTTATATACATACATATCCTTTTCTGACATTTCTAAATGCAACATGAATCTGTCTGAACAGCAAGGTACTGGCGCAGTTCTGGTTGATTTCAATAATTGCACATAAAATTACTGTAATGACCCACTTTCCGCTCTCTAGATGAGATTCAGCCCCATTAGTTGAGATATTTATGCATTGGCAGGACTCGTTTACTTCTCATGTTCTTATGGGCATTATTTCATGAGCAGGAGAGTTGTTCTAGGGGAAGCCACCATACACAGGATGCTGTTGGGACAGATCCTGCCATGCACAGAGAGAGCCTAAGCACCACCTCTGCTATGAGTACCACATTCCCCATCAACGCTGAGACAATAAATTGTAGTCAGGTGTCCAAGTATCAGTCCTTGCCTCAATCCACAGGGCAGAGGAGTGGTGGAACAGTTTGTAGAGCAAAAGTGAAGCACGTTTAAACACACTTTCAGATAGAACAATTACTTCTACAGGGGTATTATTATTCTGGTATTCAACAGACATTTTGCTTTCATGGATAGAAAATGTGATTTTACAAGGCAGTAAAAATACTCAGGGTTTTTGAAAGCCAGCTTAAATGCATTTTTAAAACATGAGATGGAGGGAAGTGCTAAACTAAAGAAAAGGATAATCCTTAGGGAAGTCAGCACCATTTGTTTAAAAGAAATAATGTGGTTAGTGTAACAATTTCAGTTTGAGTGGATACTATTGTAATGCAAGATATTTGAAACTGCTCAGAAATTCCCTTTTTGTTAGTATCTCTGCACAGGGCATTTATTTTAGTAATGAATAGATTGTGCACGGCTGTCAAATTGTTTGTAAATATTATGAATAATTTTTTGCTGTAATGTAGATCCAAAATTGTTCAAATTTGCAGGTGTCAAATTCTGGGAGATGGGCCAACTTCTGAGAGGTTTTAAGAGTATATTTTTATGTTCAATTAATGACACTTATGGCTCTGATTTTATTTTCATAAAGGTTCTGAATTTATTTAAATTTCTATTTTCTGAACCTTAAAAATATCAAGGCTGAATAAAGCTTCAATGGATAACTTATGGGAAATCTAAAATTATAGTGGATGTGTCCAGGTTGCATGTAACTATTTATTTAATATGCTACAGCATTTGTTGAGATAATTGTATTTTCCTGGCCCTTTTAAGGGGCTAAAGTAATATATTGGCATTATTTATTTATGCACAAGGATGACAGAATCATCCATTAGCAATTACAAGCAACAGGAAAGTACTTTTTTTGACAAACAAACTTATGCTTTTCCTCAAGTTTCATAAATACTTAAGGGATGTGGCTAGTTTAATGCACTCATTATCTGTTTTGGCTCATGGCTTTCACTTTTTAATTTTTTTAAGAATGTTTACTTCAACTTTTCATTCTGAAGATACGGGAAACTATTTATATTAAAAAGAAAAAACAAAAACAAAAAGAACCCAACCAAACCAAACATATTCCACCTGTCCCTAAGTGTTCTGCATTTTGAAATTTGTCTCCTCATGGATAATATGCTATCTTTCTGGTTACTTGAGCTAAGGAGGATTTGCGTAAGGTTTCTGAAAAGCTGAACTCAATGTATACCTCAAACCCCTTGCAATAAGATGGATTTATTTAAGCATTTACATTCTAGTCAGCCATTTTATGTTTTCCTTAGATGCTGAAATGTTTTAATTACATTTCCGTTGCCACTGAGATTTTATTTCCAGAATACAAAGATGAATGAACCGTAAGAAACTGACAGTGTGAGATCTTAGAATTAAACTTACAGATGCAAAGAACTGGTGACTGAAATGCTGAGTGAATGCTGTTTCTGTGTAGGATGTATGTTTAATACATACTGTTCTCAGTTTGAAAATTTTTAGTGACCTAGGGTTTCGAGTGTTTCTAGTAGCAAATTATTGTCAGGGTTACTTCAAGTACAATATGATACCAGGATTCATCTTTTAGTGGGAATCAGGAAAGCAGAAATGGTTTGAAACATTTTAGGATTCATGACACTCTATGAAATACAGAATTCCTTGTCTTTGCTGTTGATACATTTAGCAGCATGAGCTGCTATGGAAACAGACAAATTTTTTTTAACATGTGGCTTACACATGAAAAAAATGGGCATTTGTTATGATATGTGTTACTGGGGCTAGGTGAACAGGAAAGTTTCTCAAAGTAGTTTGAGATTTGTCATAACGATGACTGTGCATGCTAATTTGTCTTTTTCTCTCCTTCTTATTGCATTAACATATTTGATGCTTGCATTTATTGTGGGGATGAGAGGAATAACATGATGCTGAGCAGGATATTAGTGGTCTAAAAATTACTGTTTAAAAAGTCATATTCATGCTTTTTCAGTACTCTAGATCCCTCTCATGGCATTTTGTTTCTTTACTTTTATTGGACATTGAAGTACTGATATAGAGTGATAAAAATGCTGTAAGTTAAAAATGGAAAAGAAGAATACACAACATTCTCTTTACATCACATAAATTAATCTTTTTGTATTGCTCTGCTAGTCATTATAAAATTATTTTTATTCTATGGCTGGAGCACAAGGGCACTATTATACATCTAGGAGAAAATTGAGAAAATGTAGTAAGCAACATACAGGACCTCTTATGTAGTAGAAATAATTTCATCCCAGTCTTTAGGTGGTGCATATCAATAAAGCCTGATTTCCCCAGCATGATTGCTGGTGCTTAATCATGTTTCTTTCTCAACTCCCAAAACAGATCTAGTGTGTTCAGTGGAACATATGTCCACTGAACATATTAATGGATATTAAGGTCCTGATTAATGGTACTTTACTGATTTAATGGTGTTATATGAGGTGTATATCTTTCTCAGGGGAAGGAAGGAAGTGATATAATGCAGAGATGTGGATCCCTTCTACAGTCATCACAGAAACCTGTTAGACTCTGAAATTTGCTCTACTGAGTTTCTCTCATGAATCAAGAAACTCTGTCAGGATCTCAGTGTGTGGGTAAATCCTTTACATGCATTCAGCTGAATGACAGAAGTACCCTATTTTGTGACCAACCTATGAAATAATTTGTTCTTCTGTTTAAGAGAATTACTGGAAACAAATTTTGTTTTCATAGCCCAGCATGAACTTCCACTAGGTAGGTGTTAGATTTTGTGCCAGCAGAATATCTGCTGCACTCTACATATAATTTTGAATTATGAACTACCAAGTTAAGAAGCATGGTAGTCTCCAAACAAAGTGATGCATTGTTTCAGGAAAAGCTGGGGCATGATATGAATGTGATGTATCTGTATGTATTGTGTATGAATAACTATTCTCAAGATGATAAGAACATTTTGCTTTGCCATTCTGTTTGCAATGTAAATAAAAGATGAAATAAATACTACAAGTTTAGTAGAAAAAGTCTGTGTTAGGGGAGCTGAGAACTTCTAGGCAAGAACTGGAGCAATGTTCTTACGTCACTGTTATTTGGATGGGTACAATTAGACTGTTCACCTGTCTTTTCCCTGATGTAAAATAATACTTTGAGCTAGTAAATATGTTCAAGATACTATAAAGAACAGGCAGAAATAAAAAAGTCATGATGTAGCCAGATTCCCTTTTCATATCATTAAAGAGGAGGAAGAGCTATTTCATGGATAAATGTCCTCTCTGTAAATTAGGATATACTTTGTAATCCTTTCCATCCACATACCTGTGGGTAAATAAGAAAATAGAGATCTGTAAGCTGCAGTTGTGCCATTAGAGCTGCTGTTATTCATCCTTTTGTCTTAAAGGAAGCAACCCTAAATCTTATTGATTTTTATGCTGGAAAAAAAATACAGCTTGTTTATCTATACATTTTCTTCATAGAAGAATTAACAGTATAAGGGAATAGGAGCTTTGGTGTTATGTCTTGTTTCTTTCTAGTGTACCCTGAATTTCTTCCCTGGTTTCTTTGATTTTTGTCCTATTTCTTTTTTTAGCTGGTTTGTATCAGTACTATCCTTCCCACTTTCCTGCTCTTATTTTGTTGCATTTTTTATTAAGTTGTTGCTTAAAATCTCCAGTCAGAGATCTTGGTATTAGCTATTCAAATACATGCCAACACATTGTTCTATCCGCCACCCAAACCCCACAAAATTGAAGTGAAAGGTATTGAAGTGATAATAATGAGTGAAAAGATGAAGTTAATGAGTGAAATAATGAAGTGAAATTAATAGAATTAATTATTTTAAAAAAAAAGGGAAAAAGGGAAACCTAGAGTATTAATGGAACAAATCCAGTTAGATTAGGCGTGGGAGAGCTGTAAGGACTTATGTAAAGAATCCAATAAAGGAGCTTTAGAGTAGGGAGCAGTTTTTTTGGGGTTTTTTGTTTGTTTGTTTGTTTGTTTTCTTTGTTTGTTTGTTTGTTTTTGAGGAGCAGATACATCCATGTTTGCAAAGCAGCAAAGAATAGAAAAATATCTGAAGAGTTATTCTGTGTAGAGAGAAGTCTAGCATCTTGAGACAGATAAAGAGATCAGATTCTATTAAGTTTATGCAGTAGGCAGTGAATGCCTGTGAGTGGACCAGCACAAAAGAAGCAGAAGTGTTTAATATGGTAGAGATAATCTAGCTGCTCCCTAGGAAAGCAGAATACCACTACCTCCTCTTCTGTTTCTTACAACACTCAGAAACTCAGCTATTTTGCTTGTTTTTCAGGTCTGAGAGTTTGTCTGAAGAGTTTAATCGTAACATTGAACCCCATTTTTAGTAAATAAGTTTTGCAGTATATATTGACAGTAACGTATGTATTATGTAGACTATATATTTACTATCAAGTAAAACATCTTTAAACTACTGAGTGCAGAGTTCTCCATTCATATTCTAAGTTTTCAGGCAAGGCACAGCTAACAAGTAAATAAACAGTATTGATTTCTTTTGATTCCACTCAATAATGCATAAAATCTCAGTTTCCAAAGAGCTGAGAAGTGATATTTTGAGTATAGAAGTGGGGGGAAATTTACTACTTTAAACAGATCAAATTAGTGGGTTTTTAAAAATTGAAAAGTAAAAAAAGAGAATAAGAAGTAAAATATTGGCAGATTTTTTTTTTTTTTTTAAAAATATCATTCTGAAGGAAAGAAGCAGATTTATATTTTAGAGCCTTAAGGCTTTGAGCGTGGATGCGTTTGACCCCCCTAAACATGAAAAAAGGTCCAGTCATGAGCATGGCTATGTTATGCTGTGCTTAAGGTACCACTACTGGGGGCTACCAGGATCTGAAAGGTTTATTGGTGTGAGAAAGCCTTGAGCTGGAAGCCCTGGATCACATGAAATTGTGAAAAACAAAATCCAACCTCATGGGTTTTCAGGCATGATGGACAGTGGGTGTGGTGATGTCTTTTCCTAAGAGCATAGTAGAATTAAACATTTGAAGAGAGAGAACATGTTAAATTATCTCCAGCTCAGAACACTGTTGAACTTCACAGCAGATAAAGGACTGAAAGATCCTTAGGGAAAACCTGTAGATGCCAGCTCTTCCTAGGGTTTTCATATTCCCCAGTGAGAAAGGTTATTTATTGGGCTAAGTAATGTGGTTTAGTGTGGCTCTGTTCAGGGAGGAGTGTAAAAGCTGAGGGAGATAGAAGTCTGAAACTCTCACCTGCTTTGCTGTGTTTGTCTTACCATGTGCGAGAGACTTTCCAGTCCCAAATTCTTTATCATATTTTAAGGATCATATGCAATGCTATACTTCCTGATTATTGCTGTCTGCTATTTAAAGCTCCCCCGTGATGCTGTGAAGCTTCCCATGTTTCTTTTGCTCCATGCTAAGACTTTTGTTGCATTCCATGTTTTCTGCTTTAAAATTTGCCTCCTGGATTCCTATGCAGTGTCTGAAGGTGCTTGAGTGTTTTGATGAAAAGAAGGGGGAGAAATTGGTGCGGAGTTGAAGTCCTCAGTAGATACTGCACTGGAAACAGTAAGGAAGTCAGGAAAAAATACTGACATATCTTGAACTTGTTTGCCTATTGCTGTTTTAGTAGGACTCTACAAATCTGCTGGAAAAACCTACAAATAGGTTAGACATTCCAAATGAAAGTGGCAAAAAATTAAATTTGGATAAAAAAAGAGAGAGTAACAGGGAATAAAGGCATTAAAAATATGAATTTGACAGTTTGCTTATTATTCTTGCTTGTAGTAGTGTTCTGCAATTTTTTTTTTTTAATTCAAGGAAGTCCTTCAGACCCTTCTGAGAGTAATTATCAAGAGTGCATGCCCTTCACTAATACAAAATCTAAAATTCCTTAGATTGCTTTCTCTTTTTTTTAGGTTTCATTTTCTCATACATGCTCTGCCTCTCTAAGAAACAGAAAGGGAAAATTGCCTTGATGAAGGATTATGTGATTACCAGTGATTCTGTTACAGGGGAGGCACTTTGTAAAAGGCTGATGGAGATTCAAATTAGACAGTTCTCTGTCTTAGTGGGTTATTGATAGTGCAGTAAGCAATAGGTATTTTTACTGTCTTGACAAGTATTTTGTACACTAAAAGATTTTTTTTGCTAATGAAAACTCTATGTTTTAGTCCTCTCCTGTATTTCTGGTCATTGTAGCTCACTTCTTTCTTATTCTTGAGTAGTAGTAGTCACTGCATTGCAGCAAGTTGTCCTACATTTACAGTCTTCCTGGGACATTATGAGGAGTTTCTTATTTTTAATGCTTGAAAAAAATATAGTAGTATCTGAGCATTGTTATTTTCATTTTAACTCACAGCAGACGTATCAGACAGCTGTGTTTACAAATTCCAATTCCAATTTAAAGTCTAAGACTTATGGTAATCCTTCTCATCTAACCAGATATTTATTTCAACAGGAATTAAAACTATAGAACTGTTGACTCACTATCATTATTATTTCTGTAGATGTCTATGCAGCAATAAAGTAGGTTAAGATTTTTTTCGTGAAATATCTCTTAGGCAGACTGAAATTTTAAGTTAATTTAAACCAAGTTTGAATGTTGTTTTCCCTGCAGGAGGTCCAGGAAAATGTTTCTTGATATGGGCTTTGTGTTACCCAAGTCTTGGAGTCTTGGTGGAATTTCTTTTTTTAATCTGGCTCCTGGTTGCCCATAGTACAAGTTTTATTTTTGCTAAATATTGAAATACAATATTAATGGGTATACTTAATATTGTACAGACCTAAGATACTCCACAGTGTCCATGCTGAATGAATGATGCATTAGTGGTGATGATTGTTACTGTTACTTTCAGCTTCTTGAAATAAATCTCAGTGTTGATGTACAAGTTCATTAGATTGCAGTGGCCTTATTACAGAGCTATAATATTTTGAATAGTAAATCCCTTGTCTTGTGACTCTCATGTTGATTTGAAGTAGAGTGATAATGAGTGATAAATAGCTAAATCATGAATGCAGGATTTGGAATTAATATTTTGACACACACTACATAACTTCCTTAATATCTTTCTGTGTCAAAGGTACAGGTTTTTAAAAAGTGGAAATAATATGTCCTTAACATGCAAAACCATTTTTTTTAACACGTTGAATTTCAATAACCTGATTTTTTCAAATAATTCAAAAATAAAATGCATTGATTTTCATAAGTAGTTTTCACTACTAAGAAACTACTAGTCAGCAGATGTTTCAGAAGTGAGCAAGTATTGGTTTTGCTTTTTTAAAGTGTGTCTCTCCCCTCTCATTTTGTTACTTCTCTGCCATGAAACTTTAATTCCAGTTGTTCCTGCACCTATTACTGACTCAGCCCACTACCTCTCACCCCTAAAGAAGGTAAATACTAGAAAATATTTTCTGCATATGAAAATTTTAGCTGGTTATTTTTGGTCTTGACAAAAAATAATAATCAGACAATATAACAAAAAGTTGTTTTTATTACATTTAAGCATTTTTAAACCAATTTAACCAATTTTACTATGTGATATTTGTGAATAACATATTACAAAATATTACATAGTTAAAAATACTCTGATTTATTTCAGCCTAAAATAAGACCTTCAAACAGGAAAAAAGCAGTTAAGCATTCACTTGTTAGGATTTTGAGAGACCTTTCCAAGAATTTCATGTTAAAATTGCTCTTAAGCTCAGTTATTAAACTCATCCAAGAAATATATATTTAATGAATTTCTAGAGGTTTCTCTTTAAAACACACTTGTTCAAAGAAGTAAAAAGAGCAGTGGCAGCAGGCCCGGATTTCAGAGTAAAGTAAATTTCAGGAAAGTGCTTGCAGCCTTATTTTCATGTATGCTGAGTACACAGCTGCAGCTTTCAGTCCTTGTGTGCTGCATGTGAGGTTGCAGCTGATAATCAGTCTGTAAATGAGCTCTAGAAGAAAAAGGGGAAATGGTGTTCACAAACTCTTTTCTGTTTCAGTAGGCGTTGATATTGTGCCACTAATTTTTTTAGCATTCTGCTTTAATTAACACTATTTCCTGAAGCCTCCTGTTCAAGTACTTATTTTTGCTACTTTTACATAGACAGAAGGTAATATTTTTCTCAGGCTGAAGTAGAAAAGACTACTGTGTAAAGGCAGCAAATGACTTTCTCAAGTGTCAAAACCAAACCACCAAGTGCTAGGAATGTGTGAAAGATGTTTGATTTTAACAGCTCAGACTAAGCACGCTGCTAGTTTATCTGTGAACCAGGGCACCGTGGGAGAGGATGCACTTCTAGTAGATGTGAAGTCAAATGGAAGCTTTCAGTAATTACAAACTGTATAATTTTGAGCTCACAGCAAACCTGGGGGATGTAGCTGATGCACATAGGTTAAGTGGACGTGTTAAATGAGTATCATTACCTATTTTCCAAAACACACATCTGATCTGATGCTATATTGACATGAGTCAGATTCAGGTGTTTTCAAAGTGCTTGGATACAACCACCATCAGAAGGAATTATGTTTAATTTTATAAGATCCTAGCTAACATATAAATATAGTTGTACAAAAATAACTATTAATTTCCAGGTAAGATACACTAATATTTTTGGCATGATGAATCAGATCCTAATTACATGGAACATCCCACATTAAAACCTATTTGGAGTTGGTTTACACTATATAGGAAAAATAACTTCTCCTTCACCTTAGAATCATCTGTTATTCAGAGTACTGTTGCAAAAAAAGTGGGCTTTTAAGGTTAAGGTTTCTTTATGATGATGCTACGTTAATTTATTAATTTATATTTGCATAAAAGTCATTGAATGACTGAGAGCACTAATGGGTATCTATGAGTATTTCTTGAGTGCAATGAAGCTGGTGTCATGTTTTTGAAATAGTGCATGCAAATGTCACCAAAGTTGTTGGGAACACTGAGGCTTGCTTAATTTAGAGTAGTGACAGAAATGATAAAATCATCCAGTATGACCCAAGCCATGACAAATTAATTGACAGATAAACCACAGCAGATTTAGCTTGCACTGGATGGTATACTGCAGGTGGAAAGCACTGCCAGTAGTTAGAAGGAAATTCCTTTTTGGTTTATATGGTAGCAAGAATAATTTCAGATTTGCAGAGTGTAAAACAAAGCAAAAGAAAACTCTTCAAATCATCCTTGCTAGTGTTAATTATCTAATTTCATGGTAAATAGCAATGAAATTTGAACAGTAGTCCAAGATGATGTGTTTCTGATTTATCAAGGAAGTACAGGTACACAGTTAGTGCTCTGCAGGTAATTGAAAAATCCTAGTTTTCTGTGAGATTGGTAGGTCATGTGATTAGTCCTGCTTTCTTAAAGATTGACAAAACCACCATTTTTCAAAGGTTTCCGTTTCTGAGTTCTTACTGTAGTTGTGTGATGGTGGAAGAAGGTCTCAAACAATTTGTAAGGTGAATGAAGCTTAGTAAAAATTTTGATTGTGAGAGGCCAAGTAAGAGAAAAAAGTTCTTGGATTTTTTAGGTTACTGCCTATGGTTTTATTTAAACATCATCTTTTTATTTGCAAACAAGTTTTAATATGAGTATCCTTGAAGAAACATATGTTCTGAATAGCTGATGGTTGTCATTAACTCTTCATGCTGTGTCCACAAAGCACTGTGACTGTATTGGTTTAGGAATGGTACCCCCCCAATTTAGTGCTCCCTCTCTCTACCTGCATCCCTGAGACTCCAAACTACACTGCCTGCTTCCTCTTCACTTCTCTTTCCCCACCTCCTGTGGGTGACTGGAGTCACTAAAGGCAAAGATACAAAGATCACAAAAGAGTTGAGATAGGAACATTTCATTGCTAACACCAATGAGATAAGAAAATGAATGATAACAGCATGGATATTAATAACTAAAGTGTTCAAAAGAGAGAGCAATTGGCATGGCAAATGTCGCAAGCCCAGCCTGACTCAACTTGCAGCCAGCAGCATTCCACCCTGACTGCTTCATTCCCCATGCTTGCTCCAGTCTCTGCCTCCTCATGGCTTTTGCAAGAAAATAATCCTGTCCTTGGCCAAAGAAACCAAGACACTATGGCAGTAGTGGTGGTGGGAGAACAGTTTATGAAGCACCCTGAAATATGGAATATTTCAGAGAAGCACCCTGAAATATGGAATACAAATTGCACTATAAAGTGCAACATAAACATATGTCAAAGTGTGTCTAGAGGGACCTGGGAAAAGCATAGTCAAAGCCTTGAGAGCAGCATAGGTTGGTTTTAAATAGCAGAGCTGCTTATGACCATTTAGAAGTATAAAAAAGAGAGTTAGTTTTAAGGATTTTATTTCTAAATTTTCATTGAGTGCCTTGATTTTTATGCCAGTCACAATTAGCATCTTATAATCTCTGAAGTAATTCATGATTTAGGAAAGAATATAAATTGATGCAAAGTTGATGATTGAATTTGGAAAGTGGAACTTGCTGACTGTGAAGTACACATCAAAATTCACCTCAATTCACTATGAAACCTCTAAAGGAAAAAGATGTGTTCATAAATGTATCACATGTAAAAACAATCATTTGGGAAAAAAGTCAACAAGAAAGCATGAGGGAAATACCTGGAGTTTTTTGAGAGCTGCTCAGAACTCATTTTTTGCATCACCACTTTAGTGGGGTGTTGTATCAAACACTTGAGAGAGAATATAAGAGATCAATGATATTTCATAGGTCTCTCACAGGAAAAGAGTTCAGCCTACCATCATAGACTTTAGAAGCTGGGAAAAAGATACAGCACTAGGTTGTCTAGGCTAGCCAAGTTTCTATGAACTTTCTAGTGAGACAACACCTACTGTGGTAATTCACTGTTGTGCTGGTTTCACCTAGGGAGGAGAAACTCAGAGAGAAGTTCTCTCTAGGAGAACTCCCTCTGAGAGTTGATAGTGACCAATTGAAGGCTATTTTGGTTATTGACAGCCTGAACAACCAATTGGAGAAAGTTAGATTGCTCCATGAACACACATTTCGAAGGAGGTAACCCGAAATTGAGCTCTTTTTCCTTTCTGGCAGCAGTGCAGGTAACAGGGCCTGGGCCTGGCTCCACTGCAGGCCTGTGGGCCTGGCTGGGGGGCCGGGCTGGGCCCCCTGTCTGGGGAGCTGGCATGGCCCGGCAGGGAG
>VWZS01010898.1:224279-313452 GCA_013397075.1 Rhabdornis inornatus | reverse complement strand
TTAAATTTTAGGCCTGCCTTGCTTCTGCTCCTGGTTCTGTCTCACAACGGACAATAAGTGTATTTAAACTGGCAAATCAAAACTATGACATTATTTGGTGCATTGGCCGGGAAATTCAAATTAAACAAAAACATTTTCTGTGGAAATTAAATTAAACCAAGACAACTGTCCAGTAGTATTCATGTGATAATTACTGAGTTTTCACATTTTAAAACCTCATCACATTTCTCTTAATTAATTTGATTTTATTTCTAAGTGAAAAGTCTTGCTTATATTTTATGCCATTTTCAGAAAAATACCCCAACAAAAACAACACCACAAGCCAGCAACAAAATAGTCTTTCCTAGCTAAGCATACATACTGAAATCTTAATGTTATCATTGAATACAGGGAGATCAAACAAGCTCATCAGAAAAGATTGAAGGACTTTATATAGAACAGTGTGTGGATTTGTGTTACCATGTTGGAGTTCAAACTCTTGAAGTTGCTGAATGTTTGTTCTTATGTGGGATACAAGACCAAAATAAAACAGTGATACTGTAGCTGTCCTGGTAATACACAAGACCTTGAAGGCAGTAATCATGCAGACAGACAGAAACTTTGTCTTGTGGAAATACTGATTTTCTCTTAGGATCTGTAAATGTTTGATCATATGACTAGAATTAATTTTCCTGTCCAACCCGAATAACATCAGCTTATGGCTGTCATCTAGACACTTTCCATGCTGCTGCAGCATCTCAGCTGCCAGTCTCTTTCCAAACCAGAGAGGGAGAAAGGGTTTGGCAGGAAAAACACTCCAAAGCTGGAGGTTTCTGGCATATATGTATGTAATCCAGGACAAACAGGTCAGGCTTTGAATTAGAGCACAGACATGGGAAATCTACCCACAGGAAATTGCTATTCTTCCATGTAGTAGTAGTAGTAGTAGTAGTAGTAGTAGCACCAAGGGAAGCTAATTAGGAATCTGGGTCGGTTGTCATAGAAACAGTATGCATAATTATTTTAAAAGATAGAAAACACTTTAAGTCATATGAGAAGCAGAAGAACTTAGTGGTGTGAGGGCTATTTATTAGCTTAATTCCTGTTTTCCAGGTTCTAATTTGTGATTATTTTATTTTCAAGGTGAATTTAGGAAGTATCCTTTCCTCTACTCTTCCAGAGAAAGTCAGGGTAAGAAGTGCAGGCATAGAGTAAGGAAGTACAGAAAAGAATTCTGTGTGAGAGCCACACAGTCCAGTAAAAGTTCCTAGCACCCAGCAGGAATGGAAAAATGGTTGACGTGTTATTGTAGGCACTGATGCTACCACAGCACCTATTTAGCACAGTTCCATGTTTTCCTTCTTACTGGTCACCTGCTAGATTTAGAAATCCATCTGTCTGGTTTTCAAAGGTCTGAATAATACAAGCTGCCAAGACTAAAATTAAATGGAAAAATGTTCAGTGAAAGACAGGTGCAATTTAAAAACTTCATCTAATTTGGAAGTCTCCCCAGAATGCCGTGACACTGGATGCTGGAATCCTTTACTCTGCCAGAAAATAAATTAGCAGTGATAGTTCCAATGCTATTGGCACTACATGGGTATTGAGTTCAAACTAAGAAGAGTAAGTGAAACAACATTATGAATACTTCAGGGATTTTCCCTAAAAAGCATATTGGTATAAAAATACTAGCAAAAAGCTTTGGAATTTAACTGAGGTTGAAAAAATTGAGACAGAGTGTATCAAAGTACTTATGTCTAAGAGGGAAGTCAAAGATTTATCAAGACAAAGCTGCATGTCCCATGAAAGACTAATTCTGGTTCAGAATTATTCTTTAGGATAAAACATGCAATGAGAGAGGCCTTTTTGGGGAAACAATAAAAATCACATTATTTCACCAAGCAGGTCCTTTTGACCCTTGACCCATTTGACAATGCTTCAAAACTTTTTCAAACAGGTTGTTTGCATCTGCACAGTGCAGAAGGAGCGCAGTATGGTTAAAGGCATCATCATCATCATCATCATCAATCATCATCATCATCATCGTCATCACCATCTCTTCCATCTTTCTGCTGCAGGAAGAGAATGGTGAACTGTGCAAGGAGACTTGTGCTGAAATCAACCACCACCTCAGACTGCTGCTCTGAAAAAATAATGGTTGGAGGTGATCCTGATGGATAGGGTTTCAGAATTGGAAAAAAAATAAAATTAGGCAAACTATGTCAAAAGGGGATTTGAAAAAAGAGTTTGTTAAAATGCAATCTTAGATAATGAGGTTTTGAGGGATTTAAAAAAAAAATTTAAGCACAGGCTAGTGTTTAGAAGAAAGTGACCATAAGGCATTTATAAATAGCAAGCTGAAAATCTGAATGTTTTTAGCAATTGCTGTTATATTTTGGGGGATGTCATGACATCAGCCAATAGCCTCAAGACTCCAGGATGCATCATTAGAGAAAGACGTAATATATCCTAACATGGTCTCTGAAAGACTTGAGTTTCAGGTCTTTTTTGTTTCTACTGATCTTTTTATATCCAGAAGAAAAGACTTCTGAAAACATTTTATTTCAATGTGATAGGAGAGAGTTGCAGATTTTAAAAAGTTGCACAGTACATTATTCGTGCTGTATAGAGCAAGAGTTTGCACAACCAGGCTACTGTTATATAGTTGGAAAGCATCTAATGCCTATGTGGGGAAATCCTCCAAAATCTTACTTTTCCTGTGCTGGAAAACATACCTTGTTTCTCATTGACTGCAAAGAAAGCCAAGGAATGTGGCTTGTGTATTGCTAATGTACCATTCTTACTTCCTTTCTTAATTTAACATAAGTTGCTACTTTGTTGTTTTGTTATCTATCCCTTAAGAGAAAACCATACTACAGGGCAATATTAGGGATAAACAAAGTATACTTTTGTTCTGTTGCTGATCCCATTGCTACTACTTGTGCTGTTAACAGAAATATTCACATACATGAACTTCTATGGACCTTCACCAAAAAGTGGCCTTGCCTACTGCATTTACTTTCTTTATAATTTTTAACATTTGGCATTTGAATGTTTTGTTTGATTGGTTTGGTTTTTTGTTTTTTTGGTTTTTTTTTAACTGGGAATGCTGTAGTCATCTAGTTTTTAAATAGCTTCCATAGGTGAATTTTCAAACATTTAAACATGTTTGGCAATCATTAATTATTTACATGGTGCAACCTTGTTGATGGGAACACTTAAAATGAATAATTTTTAGTGGTGTGTTTTCTGACACATCATTATTATTCCTTCACCCTGTAGTTGTAATTTAGATTGCTGTTAATGTAAGCACTTTGCTATAATCCCTTTGAGTTTTTAGTCCCTGCCACCACACCTGTTATGTGCAATATTTGTACATTTTAGCAAAACTTATTAGCAGAACAGTACAAGGAGGTTTTAAATCCATATGGCCTTCATTTTCTCATATCTTTTTAAACCTTTTCAGATTATATCTCTATCTGGCTTAGAGAAATATGTATTTGTTCAACAATAACATTGTTAGGATTGTTGTGAAATTTCTCATTTGACTTTCCGATGTTCTGGGATGTTGTTTATCTCTGTCACTGTATGTGACCAGTATTAAGGATCTTTCTGCATCTTAGTTAAGATCTTTAAAAAATATAATTCAATTTTTCTTGCTGTTTTTTGTTTGTTTTTGTCTGGTTTTTGTTTTTTGTTGTTGTTGGTTTTGTTTTTTGTTTTTTTTGTTTTACAGTTCTACTTGGCAGGATATTATCAAATTCTATGTCTTCATTATTATTAATTTACTTCTTGTTATTGGGCTGATTTTTACCACAAAAAAAAAAGGAAAAGTGGCAGCGAAACATTTTTAAGCATAGTGAATGTAATTAATCTAGAAAAAAACAAAAACACACAGACGTCTACAATATCTGCAATTGTATGTGGACAAAGGAACTGAGATTTTTACATAACCAGCTTTAACCAGCGGCAACTTGTAGCTGATATTAGCGTTTTCCCAAAAATCTTTTCCGACAGACTTTCCAATCGCCAGCTAGATAAGGCTGAGTCAAGCAGAGGAGAAAAACATCTAAGTTGTGGAGAGCCAGGGCTGATTCACTGCCTTTAATGATCCCAGCTGAGCCTCCTACTCGTTCCATATCACATTTCCTAACCGAACATAAACATTCCACTCCTAAATGAGCCCTATTGATTGTAATTTGTTTATGAGAAAGGGAGCTTGGTAGCTTTCCCAAACATGTATTTTGTTTTTGTGAAAAGTATATTTGATTTTGACTGTGACAACCATTAGTAGTCTTCAGTGTCCTGGAAAGACTGAAGTGTTAATGCCCTTTCCCGATATTTTTTAAAAATAATTTCCTTGTCTTTTGCTACCTAGGTACACAGTCTGAATAATTTTGATATGAGTCATAGAAACATAGAAGGGTTTGATTTGGAAGGGCCCTCAAAGATCAGCTCTTTTGAATCCCTGCATCATGAGCAGAAATGCAACCTACTGGACCAGGTTGCTCAGAGCCCCATCCAACCTGGCCTTACACACTTCCAGGGATGGAGCTTCTCTGGGTAATCTGTGCCAGTGTCTTACCACCCACACAGTAAAGAATTTCTTTCCAACATCTGATATAAATCTCTCTTCTTTTAATTTAAAATATTCCCCTTATTCTATCAGTATCTGTCTGCATAATAAGGTTGCTCTCCTTCTTTTGTATGTTCTGTTTAAGTCGTGAACTGAGCTGCATCTCACCTTGGCTATAGGATTGGCCTTTTCCTCTCCTCTAAAATTGTCAGCTTAGCTCTCACCATCTATCTTTTGAAAAATATTCTAGAGATTCCAGGAAACAGAATGCAAACACTGAACAGCAGAGTTAAAGAACAGCTCTGTAGACGCATGTTCTGGTGAAATGTCAGTTCAGGAAAAAATACCTCACCCATATCTCTCTGCAGTTTTCAAAACAAAAGCTCTTGTGAGAGGTAACAACCTCTAGTGAGGATGGCAACATCAAGGTGAAAAAATGGCCAGTCATTTAGGCACATTTTTGTATACCCATGAGCTCACCTGTGTTCTTTTTGACATGCATCTGGTCTCAGAAATCTTCTAAAAGATATTAATTTAGAGTAGGTGGATATACTCTGGTCAGAGGCCCACGTGTGACACTGCACACATTGTACTGTCACTTGTCCTGTTCTGGAGCACTGTAGTCTGACAAACAGAAGCAGAGGGCTGTAGCAGAGCTTAGTGCAGACAGTTCTGCTGTAGTGTCATTATTGCTTGTCTCTGTTCTGAAGGCTGCTGCATCAAATTATATTGCATACTACTCTCAGTTGCTGACAGCTCCTCTGGTATATGCTCCTGGTGAAGCTTCTGTAGCTGCTCCAGAAGGAACAGAGCCGTGAGTGTTTTCATGTTTGGCTGCTATTTTAGCTGCCTATCAAAACTTTTTGAAAGACCCCTTGCAAGAAATTGGATAGATGGACTTTAAGCTCAGGAAGTTGCAGTGTGACTTCATGAAATAAAGGTACGGCTGTAGTCTAGGTCGCTCTGGTACTGCATTTAAAAGGGTTGCCTTAGGTGATAGAGAATTTCAAAATAACATAGACATTCTGCTGCCTGGAAAGTTAGAGGAAATACAGACAAAATCACTGTTTATTCTAGAGTTGTGTGTGGAAAAAATGTGGGTGTCTTATATAGAGCAAGAGGTTTTCTAATTAAAAATGGTCTAGGGATCTGCTGCTTCTTAAAGTTGCATAATTTCTTGTTGTTTCTAAACAAATATACAATACTTCAGACTTGAATTTTGCTACCTAAGTGAGGAGTTCTTTAAAAGTAACAATGAAGACAGATACAGTGTTGGCAGAACAGCTGGACGTATTGTGAGATAATTCTTGCAAGAGTATTTCAACAGCATGCTAAAATATCTCATGAAATGGGAGAAAAACTCATTTGTATAAACAGCTTTTGTTATGATACTGCATAGATGTAGTGTTACTTGTTAATCTGTTTCCTAGCTCTGTGAATTGCTCCATCTGGAAAGCCAGTCCAGCATGGTGAGGGACTCAGACCATTGCTATTCAAACCATACTGACACAGGGTTCAGTGACTGGACACTGCTGATCCTCCCACTGACCAATCCAGTGGAATTACTGACTGCCTTGCACTGCTGTGCACAACAGTGTGCAGAATGGGAGCTTTATTTGCTCCGCAACATACTTCAGCATTCAGAGCACTATGATTTAACGAATGCCTCCACTCCCCTCAAATACTGAAGAGAAATGTGTGCAGATAAAATTAATTTCTCTTGTCTAGATGTAAATGCTGTAGCCAAGTCACTTTTCCTCAGGGAGGAAATGTTGAGGGTTGGTTTGTTTCTTTTTTGTTTAACAATAAGCGATCACAAAATGGTTTTTATTAAATATTATAATAATTTTATTTTTACAGTCCTCTCATGCTGTCTTTACTGTCTGTTTCCAGATCATTCACCCAGTTATTCAAAAAGTGATCTTTGAACTGTATAAATTTCAACAATACCCTGAAGTTCAATATTCATGGGTGTTTCTGCGTATCCTTTCCCTATGACATGCAAAGCTAATGTAATCCTCCTACAATATTAAAGAAATTGCCAAATAAGCAGGTCATGAGACAGATCAATAAGACCTCTTATTAGACCTAAATCCTTCTCAGGGGATGAGGTTCTGCATGGGATGACAGGATGGCTTGATTGTAGCAGAAATGGAGTCCCTGAACCACAGGAAACACTGAAATAGTAATTTATTCTTCAAAATAAGAAAAAGATACATTTTCTTTCCTTTTCTTTGAAAAAGAAATAGCAAAACCTGTATTCTTTCAGAAATCATTATGTGTTTTAACTTCCAATTTAATAATTGTTTTTTATAATTTTCTTTAAATTATTCAAATTTTTGGGGTATTTTATTTTAGTTTGACAGTACACCAGTGAAAGTAAAATATTTCCACTTTAAAATTTTTTTTTGCAGAAAATTATGCATTAAATAATGCAATACATGAAAAAAATAGGTTAAGGGGAGACAAAGGTTGATTTTTAAATTTAAATTCTATGATTGGTTTATAATGCATAATACAAAAAAAGAGAAAGGTTTTCAAGGTATAAAGGACCTGGGGTTTGTATAAAAGTATCATGCTTCATGAAATAGACAGTTATTAAATTAGTGTCTAGGCTTCCCTTTCTGCCATTTTTTGTCTGTTATGAAGCAGTTTATGTTGCTTATATAGCATAAGTTTAGTATGCTTAGTAATACACTTTTTGCTATGCAGGTTTATATTTTAGGATTTCTTGGTGTATTTTTTCAATGAAGTTAAGCTGTAGAACAGTCCTCCTTGAAGCTGCTATGTGCATTCTTAAAACATCTGCTTCACCATGAAATAATATTGGTGTTTGTGCAGCATAAGCTCTCGTAGTATAAGTATTGACTAACCAAGGTTTTTTGTACAGAAGGGAGTCAAACTAGGAAGTTAGATCCTGGGAAGGATCAAAGAGCCACAGTGATGATAAATGCTTTGAGTGTAATGCAGCTGATGCCAGAAGCAATATGCAGAACATTGTGCTTTTGAGTGCTGCAAGTGTGCTCTGAAGTGCCTTGCAAGAGTGGGTAACTATTAAAGCATAGTGGTTAGAAGTTAACAGGTGCACATTTAATTTATCTTCATTTTGTCAAGGAAGAACAGAAAGAAATGGAGGATTTTGAGGGAGCTAGCAGGGATGCAGTCTCAGTAAGGAGAAATTTCAGAATATGAGACTTGCAGAACAGTGATAGACATAGACAACAGGACTGGAAGTTCAGCTGTGACATCCCTGAGTCTGCCCCTTGCCACTTCAAGCCTGTATTTCAATATCCCCATAAAATTTATTGCTTTTCTCTGCCCACTTATGCCTCCTGTTTACTCTTCCAGCTTCTGCCACTTTCTAAAGTTGCTAATGAAATCCTTGCACTCCATTCCTGAAAAAATGAAAACTACAGATGAAGAATTTTAGCATTTGCATCATCTGCTTTCTTCCTTTCCTTTCTTCTCATCTTATGTGTAAATATATGACTCTGCAATTGTGTCTGAAAGAACTGATGGTGGGGAAGAATGAAAGAGAGAGAAATGCTGGCATATGAGTGAAGGTGTTGTGAAATTTGGGTAAATCTCTTATGATAATGGTTGGTCATAAGATGCTGTTCACTAGGAATTTGAGAAGCAGGACCAGAGGGAAGGGATTTTTTCAAGCCCAAAGAATTACAGTAGCAGAAAAGGTCCCCTATGAAAGTTGTGCTGATATTTGGTGAAGATTTACCCTTAGAATACTAAAGAGATTTTATTAGAGGAGAAAGAAAGAAAGAATTTGCAGAAGTTCCTTGGTGTTTGTTTGTATTGTGTCAGTAGTCCAAATTATATTAAGATAAATAGCAGCTAAAATAACCTAATGACAAATGGGATGAGAAAAATATCTATATTTTCAAATGTCACTGTATTTTTCTTCTATGTCCTTCTTCAATCTGCTTTAGATATAACGTTTAATTTTAGACTTTGTTCTCTAAATATCTTGGGTAAGCCTTTCTATAATAGAACTCTTACATGTTTTGTTGTTAGGTGGTCTTGCCCTCTTGAAATATTTAACATCAGTGAGGTATTCATTCTTACTAGAACTTTCTTGAAATAAATCTCTTGAAGCAGCTATTGGTACTTGTAGCTATTTGCTTTGTCATGTGCTAAATGACACTAAATTCAGCTTTGTGAGTAATCCAGTTTAACAGCACCTATAATAGCCTAACACAGTGGCATATCAGAATAGATGCCCTTCCTGAACTTCGTTCAGTTCCTGGCCAGAATAAAGCTCTGGGTAGAATTCAAAACCACAGGTGATTCAAAGCTCTTCATTTTGCATGCATTTTTGGTTAAACTGAAACATGAGAAAGAGCGACATGAGATGTTTGCAATTACTTGCTATTACAAATGGTAAGAAAATTATATCGGTTCAATTTTCCATGTGCTAAGAGATGCTGTAGTCTAAATGGTCTAAGAAATTAAGCTCTGTACAGAAAAAAAAGCAATGGATTTTATTAGATCACTAGGGTGGTTTTTCTTTGAAGGAGTAGAGTTCTCTGATGAGAGGAAAGGATTGTATATATGAAGACTTTTAATGTCATTTTTCCTCAAGCAGTGTACGCTTGAGTGAAGATAAACATATTTTCTATATACTTCCTTAGTTTTTCATTAGTCTGTGTTCATTTGCCAATCCATTTTGATCTAGATCTATACAGTTCATATAGAGACAATTATTTAGAAAATTCAGAATTCATACATTTAAGCATCAATACCTGATTTTTTAGCAAAAGACAAAATAACAGTAGTCTGGGGGCAAGCTGTAGGGGGGTAGTGCAGATTGACAATCTGCATTGATTGTCAGTCAGTGTAACTATCTCATGCTGAATGTCTTCTCTAAAAATAAATATGAAAACCTAGCTACTTACACATGTCTGATTTTAACAAATAAGTGAACAGAGAACTGGTCAGAGGAACCACAGTCCAAAGCATTTATTTGTTTGATTTAGTGCAATTCTGATTAAAAGTCTCTGCCTAAAAGGTTATTTCAATGTGTTACTGAGGAGATGTCTTAGGATTATCACAATTTTAAGTCTAATTTAGTAGTGAAATACTGTTTAATAGGTATAGCCATAACTTGTTCAGAAACATTTGCAAAGCAAAAGGTAGTGGCTTAATATTTGAGATACATTTGATCCATTTGATGCTTTTAATTTAGTGAAGAATAGTGTTCCTGGTGAATGTATTCAGTTTCACTCCTCAGTGGCCATTTCTCAGCTAGGCAGTCAGATTGTCTCATACAGTGTTAGTCATGGGAATTCAGTGAGGGTATATAACACTGTTGCAGCATTGACAGTAATCCTCCTTAATTTCAATGTTCAGAGAGAAAATACCACTACATCAGAGCTGTTAGTAAATAGGGATAACGATAGATTCATACTAATTATGCATTGAAACTGACAAACTATATTTAGCGTCAGAACCATACTATATTCTCTAAAAAAAGGGTAGAAGATAATGTTTAAATCCCCAAATCCAGTATCGTCTTCTGTTCATAAATAAAAGATGTCAGAATAATAATTTCAATAAATACTGAATTCTAACACAGTGAGGAAATGATAGGAAATGGTTTATATTCTGAAAAATTGTATGCAAAGCTGCGTATTTACTGACTTGGAATTTGAAGTGTTTCCTTCCACAGGGATTCCAGCTTGCTCCCTCCAGATCAGGAGGGGTTTCTTGTAGATATCTGTGTGGAGGAGCAAAGTAAAAAAATTTCCCAGAGATTAGGGTATTCTTACAGGAATATGAACAATATCAAAATCTTCATTAGGAAATTACAACAGAAGCCTGTGTTTATCCCTGGTAAATCTTGCATAATCCCCAATTTATTGTGCATGTTGCAAACCATGGAAATACCACTGAATGTTTCCTCATACCTAGTTCCAGTGTATCTCCACAGAAAGAAGAGTAGGACAGCTTCAGGCCTATAAGTTAGGAACTGAGAAGAACAGGGAAGCAGAAAGAGACTTAGAGGAGGCATGAAAATCAGATGGTACGGATAAGAATTCTTTATGGATGGGTGAATGTGCTAAATGCTTTCAGCTGTGGACAGATTTCAATGCCATCTGAGACCAGAGTTAATAGTTTTTCGTGTAAATAAAAAATGTGGAAGTACATTTATTTCTAGCTCCAGCAGATGAAATCACTGCAGATAGGCTGATACTGAACTGCTTGCAGTAATATTTTCTTTCTTTCTAACACAGTATGTTGTTTAGCTTTGAAGACTATTTTCCCCTGAAGGAAAAAACCTCCTGCATTATTAGTCTGCATGCTTTAGAAATGAATCCATCAGGTTTTGTTTATAGCAGAGCATTATGGAAATTTTTATATTTTTTGTATTAGAATTTCTTCAGTGTATGCTGTCACCATAAAAGTATGTAGACCTGTGTTTCAAGAAAATGTGGGACATGGTGTGGATGCTGGTGAGAGCCAGGGCAAACAGCAGTTTGAGTTTTCCCAAGCTACTCAAAGGAAAACAGAAGGGAAAGAATTATTAACAAAATTTAGTACCTAATGTTGTGGACAGGAGGAGTGCGTGAGGAAGGTGATGTTTTGGTAAAAGCATGTTTACAAGAGGTATTGCCTTCCTTGGACCAATGAGCTTATTCTATTCTTGGTTCAGTGAACCAGTCTATAAAAATGTGCCTACCTCTGCAATACATCTCTTCTTCTGCTTTCTGGATGAAGCGTGTGTTGCTGTATTTTTTCGCCACTCCCTAGACTTAGACGACAACATGGTACCCCACAGAAGCTCCATGACTTCATACAAAAACCAGAGGGGAAAACTTAATTCTCCTTCTTAATAGAATGGTGAGACACCTTCTAGAAGTTGTACAAAATGTACCTTTATCATCCTGCATCTAAATGTGTTCAAAATATAAATTTTTTCCCAAAATGTTTATAGAAGTAGGTTTTTTTGAGAAGAATAATGTTTAATATAAAATATGAACTACTCAAATAATTTCTCCTCCACACATAACTGAAATATTGCAAACAATTTTCCATGAAGCTTAAAAAAAACCCAACACCTCCACCAAAATAAACAACCCAAGGAAAACAAAACGCCCAAGCAAACATATGTAGGATCCCAGTTAGCATAATCAGTATTTAGACCTAAGAGATTACACTGCTATCTAAAGAAGTAAATTGTATTCCTCACTGCCATTTGCTGCCAATCAGCAGAATGAATTACGTGGCTGGTTTTGGTGAAAGGAAGCTCTGCATCTTGGATTGTTGTACACTACAACTTTTCATTTTGGAATTGTACTATAATTCTATGGAGCCTACTTATGTCACTTCCTCACTAACTCTTTTTCTTGCCTTTGTACAATGGGCTGTCCAATATTTTTTGTTTATCTGGTAGTGGCGATAAAATGCTGGGCTTTGAGTTCTGTTTTAAGTGGGGAAAGTAGAGAGCAGAGCCTTCTTTGCAGCCAATTTCACATAAAATAATCCACAATAATTGAAGCATTAAGTCCTATAACCTCATAAAAGGTATATAGAGCAAAGTAAGTATGCAGAAGGAATAGAAAGTATAACTGCAGAGAACTCTTGAGATGATCATCAGAGAGCTTTATGTGCCTTTTACTTACTACTTTGTCATGCATAGTAATAAGTAGTACCTATGTCTTTCACTGAAAATAGTTTGGAAACCACATTGTAAAGACTTTCAGAACAGACAGGAAAATGTTATTCTAGCTGGAATGAAACATAAATGTTCACAGTTGCAGAAGTAAACTCATTTTTTCTTATTGGCTTAGTACTCACCTTTCATTTTTTCCTCTTATGAATTCAGATTCAATTTAAAAGAGAAGACAGAGACGAAGACATCTTTAAAAATCTAATTATCAATATGGCATCTATTGCAGAAATTACAATCTTGTCATATTATTAAAAGGCAATCTATGTATAATGTTCAAGTGTAAGCAGCTTACTGCAAAAGTTATGTTCACAACACAGAAAGGAAAAACAAAAACAGCTAAATATCCTCGTCCTTAAAAACAGAGACATGGATTTCTCTACGATGCTGTTACTATTATTCCAGGCTCCATTATCTTCCAGACATTAGTTTGGTTTTCTGACTTGCTGTACCACACTCTTCCCTAACCTCCAGGGAATGCATTGGATGCTTGAGATGCATTGGAGCTGACTTGCTTGAGGCTGGCAGAGAGCTGTGGAGTTGGAAGCTGGCAAAATGCTGCTAGGTGCCCTGAGGAAATGCACTTGTACACAGACTCTGGTCATATTTCTATCCCACCACTCCGATGCAGACAATGTCCAATGCATGAGAATTGCAATGGGGTATTTTTGTTGTGCTTATGTGGGACACATGCACCTAAATAATATGGTAGCCCTAATGTCTGCCTACTGTACCATTAAAATCTGAAACAGTGTCTTGTACTTAGTGGTAAGCACAATCTTGGCAAAACACCAAGTGTCTTGCCAGGATGGCTGATAATCTTTCACTGACTGCCTTCTGTTCACTGGTGTCAACTTGTAAATCTTTCATTGCATAAAAAGATCTCTTTTTCCTTTATGTAGACTTCATCCACAGAATATGCGGGCAGTGCAATGTTCCCTAATTTCACAAGTTAATATTTGGGTTCTAGTTTGAGCCAGTATCAGTGATGTGTCACTAGTTAAAGTGAAAAGCTTCTCAAAGACTATAGAGGAAAATCATGATGTCTGGTTCGGGCTTATTTCTCTTATATAACCTGCTCATGTCTGAGGTAAGTTCTTACTCCTTTCAGGAATATGTCTTCCCACATGTTATCTGGGAACAAAGGCAGCAGTAAGCGACTTTGCACTGATTTTATTTTAAACAATAAAACTAATGAGATCCTACCTTTCTCTGGGGGCAAAAGCCAGAAGTTATTACAGTGGGACTCTGCTTTTTTGTCAGCTTCTCCTTTTCACTAAGGAATTAACAACTGATAATGTTTATCTTGAGGATTTTTTCTTCAGAAAATAAAATAACCCTTTATATAACAGGTTTTGTGCCAAAAAACCTATATTCTACCCACCCTTTTAATTATCCATATATTCTAAAAAACTCATAAGCAGTTTTTGTAATTAGGGTGCAAATATTTTTCCACAGGACTCAGCAACTGAAAGACCCTAAGTTAATACCTGGGAATGCCCTGAGATCTGAATGCTCTTGTTTATGGATATTTGCAATAAGTTTTTGCATATGTTTTGTATTTCACAGTAGCTTGAGTGTTTCAAGAGCCAGAATGGTGACACTGTTTAAGTAAGCCATAGAAATCTATCTCCAAAGGAGAGAAAGTTAAACATTAATTATTAAATACTTTCAGCTAGATTCTTCTTAAAAAATTTAAAGGAAATGTAGGCCGTCTAGACCTGACAAAATAAGAAATGGCCTTCAAACAAAATGCTAGCTGAACTAGAAACAGACTAGAAATAGAAAGAAAATTTTCCTTATAGGGAGGAAGTTCAGAGGAGAGTGTTGCTGTCTTCACACCTCTCTGGAACAAGTTGTATTTCTGTATAGCTGCAGATAATCTGTATGGACAAAGTCTAAATAGATGTCTGCCAAAGACATCTGTTAGACAAATGAAGTAAACCATTCTTTTAGAATAAAATGATATTTTAAATTACCTTCAGAATTCTCTTGGACTCCTTTATCATAAAAATTGAGGTAATATAAATTAAGTGGTTTTCCCTTCTAATTCTGTGTTTTCTGTACATTTCCTTGCCTGTGTTTATATATATACTGTGGGCCATCTAAGCCCCAGTGATCAAGAGAGAAAGACAAGAGGAGTACTCTGAAATTTCAGTTCCACTTTAGTGTTCCTAAATTACTTTGTTCCCTTCAATTTAGGCACCTGTTGTGGTTCAATACCAGCCAGCCCCTTGCTCAGTCTTCCCCAGTGGGATGTGGAAGACAATCAGAAGTGTGAAAGTGGGAAAACTCATGGCTTGAGGTAAAAGGCAGTTTAATAGGCAAAGATAAAGCTTAGCATGCAAGCAAAGCAAAATAAGGAATTCATGCACCACTTTCCATGGCCAGACAGGTGTTCAGCCATCCCTAGGAAACCAGGGCTCCATCATGCATAGCAGTGGCTTGGGAGGACAGATGCCAGCTCTGCAAACATCCTCTCCTTCTTTCCCCACTTTATACTTTGAGCATGATGCCATATGGTCTGGAATATCCCTGTGGTCACTGTGGGTCAGCTGTCCCAGCTGTGTCCCCTCCAAAGCTGTTGTGCACAGCCAGCCCACTCACTAGTGTGGAGGTGAAGGGCATAAAAGGCCTTGGCTCTGTGCAAGTGTTGTTCACCTGTAACTAAAACATCATCAATACTGTTTCAAGCACAAATCCAAAGCACAGATCCATATACTAGTTGCTTTGGGGAGAATTAATTGTATCCCAGCTACAATCAGCACAGCACTACAAAAAAAAAAAAAAAAAAAAAAACCAAAACCAAAACCAAACAAACAAAACCCCCAAACAAAACAAAACTAAACTAAAACCAAAATACTAAAGTAGACTCCCAATAGAATTCTGTTGCATTAAAATGCAAATATATTTTTTGTTAATAAGCACGAATGAAAATAGAGAAAAGGGATGAGCCTACTAGTATTTCTTTGTGTTTCATTTTTGTGCGATGTGCCAGAAGAATGCTAGGCTTTCAACAAAGAATAAGAAAAAATTCTTGTTACATGTTTCAGATGGCCAGCACAAAAGAAATGATGGAGTGGTGAGGCTTACATGCAACTTGCTGCTTTCCCTTTTTAAAAAAAGTCTTTTCATCCACTTACTTTGACAACTCTTGTTGACAGCAAGACTATAAATGCACAGAAGAGAGAGAAGGTGGCTTGCTAATTACACTGAAATATGATACACTATGGATTCAGATAATGTAGATAATGTAGATCCTAAGTGGTAGATTCCCAGTAATATGATTTTCTCAAATACAATTTCACTTGTACACATTTTCATTGTCTGAAACCTTTTAGATATCAGTCTATTATAATCTGCTTAGTTTCACTCATACCTGTACTGTATGAACTGTACTGTTCATCTGTATATTGTTTGGTAAACAAGAATATTTTTCTAGAAAAATAATTCATGTGAATAGAAGAATACAATGAAGCTTTTCTCATTCTTGCATATGAAAATGCTAATTAATACTTTATAAGTCATATCCAGTGTATTCTGGTCTCTTCAGTGGGTTGGAAAATCCTGCCACTCACTGTTCCTCCACTCTCCTGCTCCTGTCTTTGGGAGCAGAGGATTCTAATGGGGGTCATTTAGCAATGTTGCAGATACAGTGTCCAACTGTGCCTTCAAGCATCAAATGGAACAGTTTCTATGGACTTCCTATGAAGGTTAACTTCCATAGAATCTGTACACCAATTTTTTCTATTTTAAAAACCCAGCCTATACAATTAAGACTACGGTCTCTTTTCAAAAGCATTAGTACACTTTCAGGCATCTTTCATTAATTTTATTTGCATGCCTATTTGCAACATTTGCTATGGAGAAAAATCAGTCTTTTATGCGAGTGTACAAAATGTTGAAAATACTACTATTGGACAGTGAAATGCTAAAAACTAACAGGTGTTTCTGCAGTCCTGGTACTTGTTCCATAACACCGATTAGCATGAATCAGTGAAACATGATTGGCACGCATGCATATTTCAAAAACTCAAACTTCCTAATGGCATTTGTTTTGTTTTAATGGATATAAAGCACATATATATATATACATATACAGAGACATACATATATATATGTACCATATATCTCAAAATACGTACGGCGGCAGTAAGCTCTCTCTGAATCTTTCTAGTTGCTGCTCTTTTGAAACTTGTATGGCATATACAAGTAAGTTTCATCCATCATGGAGGGCTATATTTGTATTATAAAGTAAAAATGGTCTTGCTAAAGTAATTTGCTTGTTACCTTACCACAGATCAGGTAAGCAATATCCTGGAGACTTTAGGTTTCATTTAATACAGGCTTAGAAGGCATCTTCAAGTGCCTTACTCATCTGAGCAGCAATACAACTTCAGAACATTTGGATGGCCGGTGATAGAGATACTCAGGAAGGCAAAATACTCCATAAGCTAAGGAGCCTCTCATAGCACAGGAAGAGACTCAGTGAGCCAAAAGTTCCGATCTGTTTTGTTGAAGTATGTTCCTGTTGTCAAGGCAAAGAGTGCATTGTATGGTACAATGCCAGCAGCTCTCTTCATGAAGTGGGCAAGAAATGCAAGTGTTCCCACAAACTGAATGTCCCGTGGTAATACATCATGGAGAAGGAAGCAGTCTCCTAAGTAGTGATGTATAAAGCAATTCTGATTTATGCATCACACTTAAAATCCACCTAGGTAGCACCAGGACACTTCTGCATCCTTCTCTGTGAGAAATACTCCTTCCCATTTTCTGCACTGTTTTAAATTTCCCAGTGATGAAATCTGAATTGCATTCCCTGATCTGAAGGGGCCTTAAAAGCCGCAGTTTTTCTATTAAGATTGGATGTGAATATTTACACGTTAGCAGGCTTCTTTCAGACTCTTCCATGTAAAATCTAATTTATATTCTGTTAATAATGACAGATCTTGCAGTATGTTTATTTAAACAAATCAGTGCTGTGATAGTTTTCTAGGTGTTTGACCAAGGAGCCTTACACATAGAAATGGTGTTATGTTGTTGGACACAACGTCTGTAAATCATAACTCCAAAAAGAAATGGGGTATAGAGCACAAACATTAGAAACCTAATTTTTATCTTGTTCACTCATCAAAATAAGTTGCTGCAGGGGACCTGGGCAAACTGAAAATTTGCTTTCCTTCCAAACTGCGACTACAGGGCTATGTATAATTACTGATGTTCTGAGCTGTGTTGCTCCTCCTAAGTATTTTCTAATGCCTATTGAATTTGAAGGGAGTAATCATCTAGCTTCAATAAACTTTAGTGTTGGCCTTTGGTTATCTTCTTTTAGTTGTTTTTCTGAAACCATGTAATCAGCAGTGGGATGAAGGGTAAGATGCTGTAAAGTCTTCTTAATTATATTTAAAGAAAGAAGGAAGTTTCTTCTGAAGAATTTCCTTTTCTGTACAATCTCATAATTAGTATTTCTACAGTGTTTTATTTAGATTCCAGGTTTAGTTGAAAATAACATTTCAAAATGTTTGTGATGCTGTAAGTTAATATACATATGCTGCACAGTATTTAATGTAAAAACATATCTGTGTATAAGTATAAAAAAATAATAATTTGCTTTTCTTTGCAGATTCTTCCCATTTTTTACAAAGTTAAGGCTTTTCTAAGTTATTCATTTAAACTTATTAAATGTCTTAGTAAGGGTTTTTAAATGCCTCCACAGAACTGATCCCTAATCCTTTGGGATTGCATAAGTATTTTCAGAAATCTGTTCTAAAGGATGCTGATGATACAGAAAGGCTAAATGAGTTTGGTTGCAGACTGGATAATGTTCACAGAACAGAAGCCACCTTCAGGGTTGCTAAGAACTTAGGCACCATCTCAAATCTAGGAAGCTGTAAATGTAAGGGTTCTAGGACACCATCACCCCTCACCATTGTAATTGTATTTGCCCTCTTACACTCTTCCATAGGCACTGCCTTTGGCAGATGTAGGATGCTTTGGTCTGAGTGTCTTTCTGTTCTTATGCTCTTCATATCTGTGTGCACATTGACGTGGTGCCCACACAGTCTGCAATACCCATCTGTGATTTCATAAAAAATTCCTGCTTTTCAGCTGTCATCATTTAAATCTGACATGTTCTCTATCATAGTATCTGAGAGTGTTGTAGAGCTTGTAGAGTATGTGCTCATACTGATGTTACTCAAAGATGCCTGCTCAAGATACAGAGTGGGAAAAGAATGCATAGTCAAGCTGGTTATTCAGCACATATTATTTTGACAATTTAAATAGCTTCTGTCAATAAACACAGTGCAACAAATTAATTGGACAATTTGTCTTAGATATATGGCAGCCCGTTGGAGTTATGGGAAAAATAAGTTATTTCAGAAAAACTGGGGGAAAAAATAAAAAAACCCACTTCTACTTAAAGTCTTTAAATATGCTTATTTATTTATTTGTTTCTACTCTCTTCAAGTGCTTCTCAAATTCTCTTTTTGCTGCCTTGTGTTTTTAACCTCCCAGAGTTTATAATCTTTCCTATTACCCTTCCTCACACATGAGTTCAGCTTTTTAAAGATGCCCTCTTATTTCTTGCATCCTCTTTTATCCCTTAGTGCCATGAAGACTTTTCTCAGCTTTAAACTAATGAAGTTTTTTGCTTTTTTTCCTCCCCATCAAGGAAACTGAATTAAAGTATACTTTTGCTGCCCTTTGAAAACTTTTCACTACCATTATTTTGAATAATCTGTTGTGTGCTACTGAGGATAGCTTTTTGTCTCTTAGGTTTCCTGTATCATTCTGCTTCAGCCTTAGACTTTGCTTTCATACGGACTGAATCTAATTGGAGGTAGACCCACTCATCTTCTGTTATCACATTTCTTGACCTCTTAAACACACTGATCTCCCTAAAAAAAAGTCACAATCACTTTTCCTATCTTGGTAAGATAAAAATAAGATTGTAGATGTGGGGGAAAAAAAAGTTTCTTTGCTTAATTTTAAAGAGAAAAAATTAATGTTACAACCATAATTTATCTTACTCCTAATAATTTATTTTGTAAATCTTAAAAAAAATTATATTTCAGGAGACAATTAATTTCATCTTTCCAGATACCATCAATCCACTAAGCTAAATATGTAGTATTTGGGGAAATTTAAGTAGACTCAGAATTCTCCTTTTAGCACATTCTTAGGTTCCTTATTCATGAAACATTAAATGCATATTACTGTTGGTTCTGTGATTTTTCCTGAACAGCAGGCTCACACTGGAGTCTGACTTTGCTCCATGTGCTCCCATCCTTGTACACAGCAATAAAAGCAAAGCTAGCTCATCCATGGACGCTGATTTACCAATCTGTGTGCTTTTACCAACTGATGATCACTTCTTGTTAATGCAAGACTCATACTCTCCCTCACATCCATTTATTTCTCAGCCGTTAAGTCCTTACTTGTAGAATAAAATCCAGAGCTAAAATGGAGGTTTGAATCAAGCCTGCAGGATTATAGTGGGTGAAGGCATCTTGTAAGCAGGCACACAGTGCTCACACAGGTCCTTGAGAGCACATGATCTGGCAGCTGTGACAGGCAGGCTGTACTGCCACAGGGAGTGGTGTAAGAATGACATTTGCTGATTAGAGGTACAGTTTATACACCAGGACCAGTCTGTAGCTCCCAAGACCCCAAACATAATTCCAGACCCCAAATATAATTTGCAGACCCCAAAGATAATTCCATATCTGGTTAGTTCTAGGGTTTCTCTTTCAGTATAAATACCTTTTGCTTCTTTGAAAACATTAAATACATATGTATATACAACATATATAAGGCAAACCACCACTTTTTATGAGGCACCCTCAGTGACTATTTGAGAATTACAAACTGAAGAAACTCTACCATTATAAAAAGTTAGCTAGGGCTCTGATGTGAATGAAATCATCAGTATTATTTTTCACCACGTTTTTATTAAACTAGTACTTAATGGTAAGCTTACAGACTTCCACTTAGATTTATTTATCTTCATTCTTCTCCTCAAAAGAGTCAAAGCACATATAATCCTCCTGGTCTTTATTACATGATTGCTATTTAATAAACCACAGCAGTATCTGATATTGAAACCTATGAAAGCTCTTAGCATGGCTACAATCATCCTTTTTTAATCAAGGTCTTCCAGGAGAAGGTTTGCGGACCTCATGTGTGAGGCATAAGTAGAAGTTCTGCTGTGTGGTTACTTGTACGTTTCACAACAATCTCTTGTGTCTCTATTGTAACCATTCCTGCCTTGAGCAAATCTTTGCTTCCTGTTTATCTTCCAATTATAAGGATTATGGAAAAAATAATTTATTTAGTAGATTAATTTCCTTTCCCTACCTGTGGCATGCAGTTGCTGTGCAAAGCAGTCATTCATATCTTATATACAAGTCCACATTTTAAAGAAAAGGCACACAAGATAATTAGGGCATTTAAAATTTTGAATTTGAAATTGCTGAACTTAGTTAATTTTCAGGATGAAAAGCTTGTATGAATATAAATTTACAGCCAATAAAGTGCCACTGTCAAAAATTTGACCATTCTTGATTTTCTAAACACCCTCTTTAAATACTTCGAGTTGCTGAAATCCAAACCAAATCAAGCCAAACCCAAAAATATTCATATGCAGAACACTTCAAGAGTTGAAATGGACTTTGTGTAAAGTCTACCAGTTGCAAAACATTTGCAAAATGAGATCAACCAGGTCTTCATTTGTGTGAATGCACCTGACTCTATCTCATCTTAGAGCTTATGGTCCTTCAATGGCAAGAGGCAGGAGACAAACTACTCCAGGACTCAGATGCTATTTCTGTGAGGTAAGGAGTGCATGTTTATCTTCAAGTATTCCTCTACAGATTCTGAAGGTGTGAAAACACTCAGTTCCCCTCTGTAAAAACTGTCAGTTTCGTCTATAGGAACAGATTTGTTCTTCAACACTGGACCTTATCACTTAGAGTTTCCTTCAAACTTGAGTGGAAAACTCATGTTCATAGGCATTGTCTCTCCTCAGGAGAGATACAAAACACGTTGATATGTGCTGGAGAGGCAGCATGGAAAGCATGAGTGATCCAGGAGGTTTCTGGAGTGCTCTGATGACAACTTGATGACAGAATTAAGCAAAGATAACATAAATGAACAAGTTGTTTCTGACAAAGACACAAAAAAAGAAGTCTGGAAGAGGCAAAAGTAGGGTCAGGTAGTCCATGAGAAATTCAGAGACACACTCTGAGCATGCAGGGATAGAGTTAGGAAAGAAGAAGTCCATTTGGAGTTGAATCTGGTGAAGAAATTGAAAGGTAACAAGAAGAACTTTTATGGATGTATCTGCAAAAAGGAAGAAGAGAAAAAGTATGGGCCCATTAATGAACAGGGCAGAGAATGTGATGATAGAGGAGCTAGGAAAAATTTGCTGTTTTCTTTGCTTTAGTTTTTACTGGTAAGTTTTACTATAAAGAATCCATGGCCACAAAGACTAGTGAGAGAGTCCAGAAAAGTCCAGAAGAACTACCTTAGCAGATGGGGATCAAATTATTTTCCCCCCATAATTTCCAAACCCCTAGTCATTTTTCCACAATGTTGTTTGCCAAAAGTCTCCTTCCATCTTTAATTGGAGTTGAATAGTGGTTAGTAAGCAACTGTTTCAAGTAGAGCCAGATGTAACTTCACTAAGTTGGTCTTTCTAACTGAGATGAACAGGGAAAAGCAGCACCTAAGCAGAAAACTGGGCTCTGAAATTTGTACAAATAGCACTTAATTCTATTTTACATTTCATTGTGACCAGCTCTTATCATGTGGCACCGTTTAAGGCTGCTTTGTAAAAAATGTTAGACAGGGACAATATTTCAAAGTGGTCTTTGAAAAATTGTAACTTTCAAGGTAATTTTTTCTTATCATTGAAACAGTGCAAAGGAAAAGCTCTTCATTGGCAGTGTAGAGGATAACTACAGACGAGAGATATAGCTGTTATAACTTCTTAGTATTTTGTTATTGGTGCAAAACACTGATTTTCCTGTTCTCAGTGTATAATTGCTTGATACTCTTTAATCAACACTAGAGGAAACACATCAAACAAGCTTGCTCGATAATTTCAATTAATGCATTTAAATTTCACAGAACTTTATGTAGCATCACACGTGCATGGCATGACATCTGTTCTTGCTTTTAACTCTCATAAGTATTTATACATTATGGCCCTTGAGCCATTGCTGTCTGCATAAAAACTTTATACATCAATTGTGCTGGTTGATGGGCATATGTTAGGTAATATATTTAATGGGCCAAAAATTATTTTCCATGGAAAACTACTGGCTATCAGAGGAATAGATTGTTTAATCAGTTATCATAAACCTACCACTGAGAATATGAATAATGGAAGTTGAATTACAATGTTCTAAAACTGCCAAACATACAGTAATGTGTAACCTTTTTACTACTGTAAATTTACTTACCACTTGACTGTAGCTGACTAACAACAAATTCAAATATGGTTATGTTCAAATATGGCCTTTTTGATGCCTCTCTATATGTTTTTTCACAGGCTTTTTAGAAAGGATGAACTTTTCTTTTTAGGCAGAGGTGTCTGCTTCAGTCATGGTGGGGCAGCACAGGACATCAGACTTGAGATCATCTTGTACATATACAAAGTAGCTGCATTACCAAGATTTCTAGTTAAAATGTAATGCCATCCTCGGGTAAATCAATCACTCAGGCACCTTCTGTTACTTATCATGGAATCTTACTTATTTGCACATTATTGTAACAAAATATCAGAAGATATTATGCATGGTGGTTCTTGATTAAGGAATTTCATTTTTACTGCACATTTTCTGCTTTTCATGGAGAACTGAAAGAAACTGAAGGCAGACTCAAACTTTTGCTGTATTAGATTGGAAGGCTTTGGTTGGTATAAATGACATTTCATTACATAAAACATAATACTACACTGTAGAGAAAAATATTTTGTAATATGAAAGAAAAAGAATTTGACTGAAAGGTTTGTATGTTTGTAATGAAGTTTTGTTACAAAATCCATCCCATGAAAGTATTGTATTTGACTACCTAAGTCTCCGGCAGTATTTCTAAATTTCTCAGCAAGAGCTGAGCCCAGAAATACTTACACAAGTGCCTAAACTAAATTTGGCTTATGAAGAAAATTAGCCCTCAAGTTGCCCTAATACAGTTAAGAAAAAGGAGCAAAGGTTCCAACCCTCAGGACCAATATGTTGCACATTATGTTGCCATTGTTCCAGGCAAGAAAATGGAGTCATAGAGTAATTATTTTCCATCTATCAGGAAATTAGGGAGGAGACAACAGGCCAGAGAAGGCCACAACCGACCTGCTGGGAACATGTGCTGCAAAACCTGTGCCATCCCCGTACCAGCTTAATTTCTGTTATTTTTCTGTCATGGAATCACAGAATGTTATGAGTTGGAAGTCATCCACAAGGTTCATCAAGTCTAACTCTTACAAGTCTAACTCTTGGTGGTTTTAGCATCACACTTTAACCAACTGAGCTAATCTCAGGGTATATCACCATAAGAATTCACAAGGTGCAGATAATGTCTGGGTTGCAGTCATGGGTTTTCACAAGAAACTTGTGCTGCTGCATTTTATGGAGGTGTTGGATTTCACTTTAGTCTTGTTGGGTAACCCTCAGCTAGATACCTACCTCTCCACTGGAGATCTCCCATGACCGGAGCCCCCAAGGTGCTGGTGTGAGCCTGGAAATAAGGAATTCACAAAGTGCCAGGCTGTCTAGTGGTGTATCACCCAATCATTGCATCTCTGAGGTCAGGAACTTTTCCCTTAAAATGGAAAGGCTCTGTTACGAATTTGTCTGTTTTTTTTTTGCTTTCCCAGCTTGCCATCTAAAGCAGTAGGCTCTGCTTGGAAAAAAAGGTCATAGGGGCTGTAGTTGTTAACACCACTTGAATTCTTAGCAGTATACTGAACAGTTAATGAAGTGAGTGTGTTTCTCTTCCCTCAAAATCTCTTTCTAAAGTAGGTAATGCATTTATTTGATAACAAAATGCTAAGGATAGTCACCAATATTCATTTTGGAAAAATCTCATGAACTATGTTCCTGTTGTTTCCATGCTGTACTTGGAAATTGCCTACTATGTTAATCTCTTATATAAATAATATACTACAACTCTCAAGTCAAATGCAAAAAGAAAACGTGTCTAACAAAAATGCAATTTTAGGAATGCTTAGTTGAGTGAAAGCAGGTTCCTTTTCCAAGGTAAGAGAGAGAGAAAAAAATAGGTTTTGTACCCAAAGCAGTCCAGATGGAACCCCAGTAGGAGGCATACTAGTATAAATACAAGTTTTGTTTATTTCAGGCAATGTATGTTTCACATTCCTGTTATGTTTCTTTGCTTTCCTAATTATGATATGCTAAGATTGAATTACTAAGTCTTCAGTGATTTTTTTCCATTTTCAATGTTGTCATAAAGTGCTTATACATTTTCCTTGTATTAAAAATAGCTTTACTTTATGGCAGGACTGGCTTCAAACCACTACATAATACTTTTGTTTTCTTTTATGCTTCAGTATAATCTCAATATTATATATTATGCCAAATAAAACACCTCAGGTAGCAAACCATCTTATCTTGCTACATTCTTCAAAGTAATTTATGTAAGCTGTGCTGTAACAACTTTCTAGAGCTCAAAATATAAATCTAGGTTGTCATGGATACACACATTAGAAGGCTTTCTTTATAAATATGTTAGGAGTCTGACAACTTATTTTTAGTAGAATTTTCAAAAAAGAAAAAAAAAAGATGTAGTATGTAACTGGGGCCATTATTGGTTATTTTGATTGCACTTGAATACATTTCTGTTTTTGCCTCTTCATTATCTCAAAATGTCTTTTGACAAGGGGGTACACGTGGATGTCAAAATGGCTCATAAGGGCCCTGGGATTTTTCTCACTTGTGTTACCCCCCACTTTGTATCAAGTATGCCTGAAGTGGAATTCATATATTGCTTACTGCCAGTCAGAAAATTAGAGTTTTTTATCTAGCATAGCATTAAGCAGTGCTTTCAGGACTGAACAACATTCAGCTGGCATTTTCCTCTCATATTAGATAAAATAAATACAGTAATTATGACATATAGCTGGATAATCTAAATAATTTATGGAACTTTCCGGTCAGGAGATACCTTCTGGTATCGCATCTTCCATTTTGCTTCCTCTTCTCTGCTGCATCAGTAGTGCAAGAGGCAATGCCCTTGTACATGATTTTCTGTTACTGGTAATTGTAAAATACAAAGTTATAAGCCTCTAATAAGAAAATGAGAAGAGAAAACAATAATTTAAAAAGGAAAAATAGATTGCTGGGAGTAGTTCATAGTGTATATATAGTGTATAAAAGTGTACTAAACAAATTATTCTTTTAACATATTTTATCTGTAGATTTTGATAAAACAGAAAATAGAGAAAATGCTTGTTCAGAGGTCTGAAACTTCATGTGTTTTAATATAAAGTAAAAAAAAAAAAATAACAAACCCCAAGCCATTAAAGAGGATAAATGGAGAATTTTGATGGAATAAACACAAAATATTATGAATTAGCTAAAATGTTACAATTTTTCCAAGAGTACATAAATCTTCATGTCTCCAGCTTGTTGAATGAACTTTGGTTGAAAAACAGATTGCATTTAGCCTTCATGCAGTTCTTTTCTCAGAAATACTGTTAACTAAAAATTTTCTAAAAATTCCACATATGAAAATATAATCCCAAGCGCTGACTAAGAACTTTTACCTTATTTATGTCTGTCCAGTTTCAACAGACAATTTTCAGATCCTTCTCTTCTAAATTAGCTTAACTGCTGTAGTGAAATGATATGTAAATCATAGCCGTAGATGAATCAGAAAGTCTTTGTTATAAATCTGAAAAACAGCTAATGACTTGTGTCCTCAATATAACGGATACTTTATACATAATACAATAGAGGCATCAAGTTCAGTGCCAACAGCACAGGAAGAACCTGTTTGCTGGCTGGGACTAAGCCAAAAATCACAGAGAAAAAATTTCTGACCTAGCATATTAAGAAAACATGAAATAGAAGGTGAAACCACACAGTCCTGGAGAGAATCTGTTATTGGTTAAGGCTGGCAGGATAACCATTGTTTGATAAAATAGAATATGGCATTACTACATTAGGAAGTTGCTGACTCAAATTTATTTTTCAGATTCTAGTACTGAAGACCCTAAAATACAACATGCATGTGTTGTCTTGGCATATGATTTGAAAATCTTATTAATAAGGATTTGTAAGTATCAGTAGAACTTGTGAAGTTGTACAAATTATGGAATTCAAGTATCAGAGCACTTTGAAAATAATAAACCTGCTATGCCTGTTGGATGTTACAGAACAGTCTCCAATGGGGACATTGACCTGACTAAGACTTGCTAGGTAAGCCAAGAAAACTCCTCCAGAAAAGCCTTCCAGCAGCTTTACATTGCCAGTGGAATCTGTCCATTAAGTATTGGTATGAGTGGAATTTTACAGTAGTGATGGGGGAGCCATGAGCACAATGGAGTTAGACAATGCTTGATTAAAGGCTATTGCAGAGACCAGTTGCATAACTGAGTGACACTTTTTAAGAAAAATAATCCTCTTCCATTTTCTTTTGCTCTGTTTTCCTGTTCCTGTGGGCTTTGCTATTCTATCCCAATAGTTATGTATTTTCTTTGGAGAAGTGAAGAAGTATGGATAACTTGTCTCCTTAAATAAACTAATAGTTAGTCTGTCATGAGTAGTAAGGGATTGTTATTGCTATTCACTTAGTATGGATGTTCACAAACAACTTAAAAATTGACATCAATATTAACACATTTTGGGCAGATTTTTTGGTGTACGAGTGGTGGCTTTAATTTGTCTATAGACTGTGAAACAAATGTGATGCAATGTAAAGGTAACAATGAAGATCTAGTTTCAGGTTTTTTAAATTTCTGTGGTTTCTTTTGAGCAAGGAACTATGCTATACTTTATATCTGAGCAGGAAAAGGATCCAAATCCTATAACAACAAAAGGGATTTAAAAAAAAAAAATCAGCCTCAGGAAGTGGTTAGGCAAATGCAAGCTGAGACTACAGCTTATTTGATATGATTGATGTGTTTTTTACTGTTGCTCTCATCTGGCACTTTTTGTGTCACCCATCTGTTGTGTCTGACTAGGAAACTAGATTACTGTCTCCAGAGGCATTGACTACTCTTCCTACAGCTTTGATCAGTGATCAGTCTAAAAGCCCCCAAGCTTTGGTTTCTTCCCAGTGTGACACTGTATGCAAATATATAATAATTGCAACAGACTACATGGAAAACACCATCCAGAATTCGTTGTTGTCCAAATGTGCCTATAATTGTTCCTGGGAAAATGTAGGTGTAAATTGTTCCAGGGGAAATGCAGGTGTTCATGTGTCCAGGAATAACAAGAATATATGTAGACTTAGTATGTGACTTTAGAAATAAATTGAAAGAAAATCCACAAAGTGCTGAAAATAGACCAAATTAAAGTTATCAGTTTGAAGGTGTATTTGAAGTAGATCACTGGAGTCATTTGTATCTGTTTGAGAAGATAAGTGTGGTTTTGAATAATAGTGCTTGTTGCAGTATCTTTGTCCAGATTTTCCCATTTGCTTAATTTCATTGAGAGCTCAGCCTTAAATAATTTCTTGTGTTATTCTGTGAAAGAAAATCACAAATTGCTCAGGTGATGCAGAGGATCACCAACTCTGTAAATTGTCCTCTCATTGCCTAATAGAAGACATTACTGCTCAAAATGTGTGTGGAAAAATTATTTACAACTGTAGTCAAGTTTTTTTTTTCCTTGAGGCTGAAATTTCTGTGAAGGATTTCCTAGTGAAAGTTCAAGTATACAGTTAGTTAATTCATAGTACATGTGTAATAAGCATAATTTTAGCTCTTTACCAAGTCCTTTTCCTGTTATTTGCTAGGATTATACCTGTTTGTGTTACACTGATATGATAGTCTTTCTGCCAGCTGCTTCTGTCTTGCTGCCTGCTGTGTCTCTTCTGGGCCATCAGCCACTGGTGTGTTTCCTCACAAGTGTGAGGGTGCCCCTCTGTGGTCTTACCAGTTTTGATGAAAACTGAGAGAGACCCTTTACCATAAGGGCTTGGTGGCCAGATTAGTTCCTCAAACCAGTATGAACAGTAGCACACAGCTAACTGACTAGCTGGGGAAGTACTGAAGGCAATGCAGGATTAGCTGTCTGCACTGATGCTTGTCGAAAATTATAAAAATACAGTGAAAGGGAATACTCAGGAAAGCAGATGGGCCAGTAATGAAATACTAAATGTGCTCAACCCATCTGAACCAAGTGGTTGCAGAAGGCTTCATCTACAGAGGTGGTGTCTGCACTAGGGTTCGTCACCTTTGGGAGAAGGGCAATAGTTGTGGGGGTGAAGTATAAAGAAATGCAGTACCTGTGAAAAATATAATTTGGTTATCTTGGGTTTTTTGTAACCCCACAGCAGAAGGCATTAGAGATTTTTTTTTTAATTCTTTGCTACTTTCAAAGGGTAGTAAACTGTTTTCCAGTTCTGCAGTAGTGTGAGCCAAAGTGAGGAAGTTGCCACTGTTGTATATTGCATCTGTCTGAGTCAAGTGAAGAGTAGCACAGAAGTGCAAGAGAGTTGTTCTGTGGGGTCTTCATTGAAAGGCGTAACAGGGTGAATTTCTCTCATGAAGTTTCTGCATTTTCTCTAACAAAATAATCAAGACTAGAAAACATTACACCACAATAACTTAGTAAATTTGGTATCTGAATGGGAAATTATAAAGAAAATTATGTTATTGGTGAAAACTGAGAAAGTACTTACACAAAGTTAAACAGTGCAGATAAGAACATGATTGCTAAGATGGAAAGAAACTTTTAGCGTAGACATAAATCTAAATGTCTTAGCATCCTTATTTCTGTCATACGCTGCAGAGGTTAAAGAACTGACAGCTTGCCTACACTTGAAATTCTATTTAAACTAAGATAGATTGCAATTTAAAATGTGGTATTTATACCTAAGTAACAATCAACCATGGACATTTCTAGTCCCAAAATATAAGTGTTACATGCCTATGTGTCTTAACCTCCTTCAAAGATAAACTCTAAAAGACTTCAGCCTGCAATTAAAGAGGAATTTCTGGTGTAATGCACCATTCAAAGATACAGCTTCAATATTGAAGGGTTTACAAATTTTAGATTTACAAATACTTGGAAAGCAACTGAAGGTAAAGTGGTGCAGATCATCAGTAGCTGAAGAATTGAAACCACAAAAAATGGTGAAGGCTCCTTGTGACCTGTCTGTTCAAACTTATATTTTCAGTCCATGGTCTGACTTTGAGACCCCTTCACTGGTGTATTTTGAAACTGGGAACAATCAAATAGAGTCTCTAGAAAAATGCTTCTGACAAGGGCACAGTGGGTGTGCTGTACTGCCCGGCTCACCTGCTCTCTCACAAGTCTGCTTCCGCTGGTTCTCTGCAGTACTGTGTGCTGTGGTACCTCTGAGATCTCTTGTGGTAGCCCAGCTAGGTGCTTTTCCAGGGAAAAGCCAGATGCAGATCAGTTAAAGGAAATCTCAAGGTCATAGGCATAGTAGGCATATAAAATAATCATATTCGATATTCATCACATCCCTATAAAACCTGGGATAAAAGAAAGAATAGTCTTTACTTTTGCTTTTCAGTCAGTTGCCAAAAGATTTGGCATGATTTATAGCTACATACAATAATGTTTATATATATGCTTGAAACCATCATGGAATTGTCTTCATCTATAGCAAATTATTTAATTAATATTGAATAAACATAGATATATAGACATAACATTACACTAGTGTGTGTGTCTGTGTCTGGGGAAGAGGGAATTATGAGCATGTGGCAGAAGACCTGTGAAATATCTTGGCAGAGATAACAGCAGAAAAACCACCTCAGGCATGCAATGAATAGAAAAGACATGGAAGCAGTGGATTAATTTTATAATTTAATTATCAGTTGAGTTAAGCATCAATAAAATTTGTGTCCCCTAAGAAGTTATGGCAGGCATAAAATTAAGAATAGTTTATCCAAACCTTATAACATAAACTTATCTTTCTATCTTCTGTTTTTTTGCAAGAAATCACATGAAATGGACACAAATAAATTGAAATGTGAGTGTATTGAAAAAAAACTCTCTTGCTGTTACTAGCATAGCCTTCTATTCATTGATGTACTTTTCAATTTGTTCTAGCTTACAGCCCTGCAAAGTGACTGGAAACTAAGGTGAATTGTGCTTCCTTATTATACCAGTGGAAGCATTTATTAGCACTGACTTTGAAACAAGCGCTTCTGAATTATTTCTTTTTCTATTGCCATCCTGCCATTTCCTCTACAAACCTAGGAGATGGCCAACATGTGTTATGAAGAACTAGCACCTCCACATCAGTGTTTGTGTAGCAGTCCCATGGAAGCCACTGCAAGTAAAGGTCACTCTATTTTTAAATGCAAGGGTAGCTCTATTTTTTCTGTATTTGCTGTCCCACAGGAAAGTGCAAGCCCTTAGGTCCAAGAGCAAGGAAGCCTTAACGAAGTGGCTCTATAGCTACACTGTGAAGATGTCTTTCTTCTCACATAAGTTGTATGGCGGCCTTTGACATGGTCCCCACATCATACTTCTCTCTAAATTTGAGAGATGTGGATTTGATAGGTGAACTAGTCAGTGGATGAGGAGTTAGCTAGGGTCACATCCAGAGGGTAGTGGTAAATTTTTTGATCATCTGTACAAGAATTGTCCTCCAGGGGTCTGTAGTGGCACCAATATTGTTTAATGTCTTCCTCAATGACACAGACAGCAGGATCGAGTGCACCCTCAGCAAGTTTGCAAATGACACCGAGCTGAGTGGTGCAGTTGACACACCTGAAGGACAGGGTGCCATCCAGAGGGACCTGGATAAATTTGAGAAATAGGGCCATGGGAATCTCATGAGGTTTAACAAGGCCAAGCAGAAGGCTCTACTCCTGGGTCAGGGCAAGCCCCAGTATCAAAACAGGCTGGGTGATGAGCAAATCAAGAGTGTAAATGTGGTTTTGGTTTCCACTCAAATTTGGAAGCCTTATCCAAGGCCTCAGGTCAAAAGCAGTGTTCTCCAGGGGGTCAGTGCCAGAAAGCACAGAAAGCTCAAGAATCCCAGATTTCTGGGTTCCAACACAAGAGCAGCCCTGCAAGAAAAGGACTTGGGGGTGCTGGAGGAGAGGCTGGACAAGAGCCAGCCATGAGCAGTCACAGCCCAGAAAAACAGTTGTGTCCTGGGCTGCATCCAAAGCAGCATGGCCAGCAGAGCCAGGGAGGAGATTCTGCCCCTCTGCTCTGTTCTCTTGAGACCCCCCACCTAGAGTTCTGCATCCAGCTCTGGGGCTCACCAGGACAGAGGAGGGCCACAGAGATGATCAGTAGGCTGGAGCACCTTTCCTGTGAGGAAAGGCTGAGAGAGTTGTTGTTCAGCCTGAGGAAGAGAAGGCTCCAGAGAAGGCCCTCAGCAGTCTCCCATACTTGAAGGTGCATATAGGAAAGATGAGGACAGATATTTTATCATGACTTCTTGTGATGGGAAGAAGGGGCACTGGTTTTTAAACTGAAGGATCAATCTATATAAGATATAAGAAGGAAGGTTTTTAGAATGAGGGGGGTAAAATACTAGCACAGGTTGCCAGATAGATGATTGATTCCTAATCTCTGGAAACACTCAAAGTAGGCTGGACAGGACTCTGACCAGGCTTACTTCAAATGCCCCTGCAGGGATGTTGCATGAGATGACTTTTAAAGGTCCCTTCCAAACCAAACTATTCTATGATTTTATGATTCTGCTCTATGATGTACATGGGGAAAAAGAGGTGTGATATCATGGGAAAACTCTTCTGCCTGATGTTTCTCCACAGGTAGGCAGTGGCCATGAAGAAGAGGTTTTCTACCATGCTGACCAATACATCTATCTCATTTACTGGTCCAGCCCTTTCTGTCTTTCATTTACTCAGCATCTCTTATTTAATAAAGGAATTGTTACTTGGACAGGATAGGAGAGTAGTGTTGGGGTTTGCTTATAATAGCTTTTTGTTTAATTTTGCTCTCAGGTTGAAAATGTTGGACATTGCTGATGTGCTAAGAGTGGTCTGGATGTCAATGTGTTTCTCAGAAACTTTTAATTATGTAGCATTTCCAGAGGTATTAAATTTTACCGTATCAGAGCTTTCTAAGTGTAGAATTCTAAGTATAGAATTATTATGACATGTTAGATTGCAGGAATACAAAAAGAGCTGGTCAAGAAAATGCTTTCCCTGAACAATAGGTTCAAGAAGAATAGAAATCTCTCTGTATTGCAGGAAGCAATGGAATTTGTCTTCTATTTGCTTTGCTCTCCTGTGGTACCAAATGTGCTCCTTCACAAGAGACAAAGACCTAGAGGTGAATACTGAGACAAAGACCTAGAGGTGCAGTGAGCATGCTTCAAGGACAAAATGTTTTAATATGAAAGTGGCAGTTTTGTCTCTTAAATCTAGCAAAGCAGTTCTTAAATTCTAGTGGGATTACTACATTTTTGCATCTCCTGATAGGCCTCAGATTGTAGAAGCTGATCTGATCTGATCTGAACACTTGCTTTTTCCAACAGAAATATAAGATTCAAACTCTGTTTGCTGAAGTGATAAAGTCTCCCAAACCACCCGCCCCCCGTCATATTCCTAATATTTCACTATTATCATTAATCATTACTGTCAGAATCTCAGGGAAAAAAAGGAAGCTTTTCAGAATTTCCTTCTGTAGTTTCCAAATTTTCATATCTATGCTTACCAAAAATGAGGATGGGGAAGTGGGGGCGTGGGGAATACAAAGAAATCTCCTTGCTTAAGTTTCCTCATATTTACACTTAATAGCCTCAAAATCATTCCAGTATTGCATATAGGTAAGAAACATACATTAAAAATAAAACTAATTAAGGCTTGGTCTTAAGGACAAGCAGTTTAAATGGTCTATCCAAAGACACCCAAGGATTTTGTGGTGGAAGTGAAGCTCCTATCTCATGATAATATCCATCAGAGCTGACAGAAGTTCATATTCTTGCACTCACTTTGTTTAAGTACAAATTATTAGGCCAAAGTTACAAAGCCAAGGAAAACAGGCATGTGAATAAGGGTTGATGTGTATTAAACACTGCAGCATATAAAAACTCTCATCTCTAAGATACTGTTTGCAGAAGAAGGCAATGATAGAACTCATCTCAAAGACAGGAAGCTCTGTTGAAGCTAGGAGATACATTGGGCTCACTATTTTTACTTTATTAAAGCTATCTGTTATGTTTCTTCATTGTGTTTAGCTCTCTAGGATCTTCAGAGAGTCATCATCACTGAAAAGAATGCCAGCATGCTATGACTTCTCCGTCTCTTTTGTGCCAAGCACACAGGCTGAACATTTTGTTTTATAGCAGATGTCTAATGCAAAGTGAAAGGGACAAGGTAATGAATGAATATGGTACCTTTCCTAGAAACGCCTTTCTGAACTTCAAAGGTAGAAAACAGTTACAGGCATTACTTGATGGGTGTGGGATAGGGGGAAGCCATGGTCTTGAGTATTCTGAGTTCTTGTTTCTGATTTGAGTCCTTTTCTTTCTTTTAACTGTGAACCCCAAAAGCTTAATCATTGGGTATGATTAGCATTATAGCTAAACAAAATTTCCAAGCTATGCATCTTCTAAGGTGCATGCTATCTTAAGTCAGGATTATTTTTTCTACCTGTTTAATTTTGTCTCCTTTATGCAGCCTTGGAAAAGCAGTTACAGATAATCATATCTACTTACTCGAGTTTAATTTCACTATCAATGCAAGGGTTTTTCCCCCCTTTCATAGAAGAAATATATTCAGAATTCAAACAAGACACATTTAAATATGTGTAATTTTAACTAGCTGCCCAGTCACAACCAGAAATTCATCTGTACTAATTTTGTCACTAAGTCATGTCTCCTGGTGTCCTACCCACTCCATTTTCTACAGACAACTCATGGTCTAGTCCTTGTACATTTGAGGTTCTATAATTTTGCCATATACAGTGGGGTGGAACAAGTGAGACCTCTTCTGGTACACAGTCAGTCTTGCACTTTGTTCTTGGACTTGATATTCTGGGCAGAAGAATTTTGATTCAACACTGATGTTGAATAAGTACCTTTATAAAATTCCTGAGAGGCTACAGTGGAGAGGAGCTGATTGGTATACCTATGTTCAAAAGAAACAGTAGACTTCATTTCTTTGCACCTCATTTGGACAATTATTCAGCTTTACTGATGCATGTAGGCACAATACTAAGAATAAATTATAGAGGTGAAATATATGTGCTTTATGGGGATTAAAAGGTAACGTGAAAATGGCAGAGCAGTGAATCCTAGCTAAGTAAATTGAATGTGTATTTCCTAACCTCAGTTATGAGAGATTTGAACTTTGCTGAGAAGCAGTAAAGTTTAAAAAGGTGTTTTCATCCATAATCTGAGTAAAAACTGGTCATTACTGGTAAAATGAAAAATCATTTATATATTGTTTCTTTTACACTTCCTAACTCTTCCTTCTTTCTTCAGGTAATCTTCAGGCCCTAACAATATTTGGGAAGGCCATTTACGGCCTCAAATGGAAATACATTTTGCCATACTTGAATTGCCCGAGCGATATTACTTCGTGTGTTTTCATGTCTTTGATAGAATTATTTAGTGCACATATTTAATATTCAAGTGAGCTTTGAATATTGGTTTGGCTTTGTCTGAGGGTTTTTTGCCAGGATGTGTATGTTAGCACTCATGCTCTTACCGTACAGCTTCTGACCACGGCCACTAGCACACCGATACTATGCCAGATCAATTAAATGCTTCCTGGGGCCATTGTACCGTAGATCAAGAACGAATTAATTTCACCGCCGCCTCATTCTCTCTCGTCTGAGCCTTGGCCCCACCTCTTCTCATGCCGGTTTCCCTTTCCTCGTAATGCTCTGGGAAAGAAAGTGCCGGTACCCCTCCCTTGCTGTATTTAAATTAGTTTCCTTCTGCCCTGCTTTTGGCCCAGGGAAGCGCATGAGTGGGGCAGGTGGCTCAGCGGCGGGCCTGGCCAGCCCTGCTGCTGCCGGAGCCGGGCGGGAGCGGCCGCTCGCGCTGCATCCCGGTGTTCCTGCCGCCGGCGCCTCTCCCTCCCGGCGCCGCTGCCCCGCGCGGGCGGATCGGATCGCCTCCCTCGCTCCTTTGGGGCCGCCTTTGGTGTGCGCGGACACTGNGTGGGATGCCCGCGCCCCGGAGGGCGGCTTCCGCGGCAGGCGCTGTCAGGTCTGCGGCTGATCTCCCGGTGGGATTTGCGGACAGTCATGAACCAGACCGAGGCTCCCCGGCCACTCAACTGGACCATCCGGAAGCTGTGCCATGCCGCCTTCCTCCCCTCTGTCAGACTCCTTAAGGTACGGTGGGAGCCCGCTTTGCGTTCGAGAGCCGGTGTCTGCGTTGAGCACTCGCCTGGAGGGCTGCGGTCGCTGTTGCTGCAAAGTTAATTTAGAAATAGTCCCAACTTTACTATTAATTACGTTGCCTGCTACCTTTAAAACCCCTTGTGAGCCCCTGAAGGTACCAATATTGTGCGTCTGTACTCCATACAGTGTGTTTTTCTGCCGATAAAGGTCTGTGAAAGGGGTAAAAAAGGAAGTAGGGGACGGTGGATATCATCTGTGCTTCAGTTTGCTTTGTCTTATCAAGCTGTGAACTTCCAGGGATGAAGAAGGTGTCTGTTTCTAAGGCGTGTTCCTTTGTGAGCAGTCCTCTGCTATCTATTCTTTGGGTTATCTGCCCCTAGCCAATACCTGAAGATCCAGTATCGCCCTGACCAACTTGTAAGTGGAGCAATATGTGGGTGGAAAAATAATTATCTTGGTTTGCTAAAAGCTGTACATGGGAATAGGATCAGTTAAAGACTGGTAGTCCAGACAGCATCAGAGAAACTTTCTGATTTTTTTTTTTAATTTGTTTAAACTAAGTGTCACAGTTTCAAAGGTGCCTTTAAAAGTGGTTTTAAATGTGCTTTCCTAGGAAATAATTATTTTCTGTTTGAAAAAATTATTTGGGATTATATTCTGTGGAGGGCTCTTATTCTCAGTATGCAAAGTACCATTACTACCATGTGCCTCACTGAAGCCGTTTTAGAGGCATTTGTAGCTGGAAAAGAAAATCACTTGAATCAACTCTTTGGTGAAAAATAGGTTACATTAAACCGAAAAAAATAGGTTACATTAACCTGATAAGTCTTCTTTTTTCCTGGAACATCTTTACTGGAATGTACAATGAAATTTAAAACAATATACTAATTTTCCTGTAGGCTTTATTTTATAAAATGTTTTATTAATTATAATGTTTATCTTATTTCATCATAGTGTTTCATAGTTTGGCTTTGGAATTAATATGCAGCCAGGTAAAGCATGGCTAGTCTGACAAATGTATTAGATGGTAGTGTTTGATATAACCATTTGATTTTGTGTGAGTAGCTTGGAAATTAGGTCAGTTCTTACTACTGCAACATGCCTGAGAAGTAGTGTAGCGTATGACATTGCATTTAGCAGACATATGTTGCACGTATAATTATTGTATATATGATTCCAAGTGACCATACTGTGTATCCTAGGAGATATTTTTCACATCCTCACTGGAAGGGGCTACAGTTGAAAAATATTTCTATTTCCAAAACAGATGTATGGCTTCTGGGAGGTAAATTGTGAGCATGTCCAAAGAACAAAAGAAAGATAAAACTTAGATTTCTGAAAAAACAAAATGTAATTAATGCAGAACAAATCAAAAAGTGGTGTTGGTTGTTTTGTAAAGGCCTCCCCCCTAGCCCCAGAAGCACTCACGAGAATATGCAAACTCTACCAGTCCCATGCTTTTAGAACAACATAATTTTGCTGGGGTGTGAGGACTCGGATGTGGGGAGTTTTGCTGTCATTCTAAATACCAGTGGATCAGGGGCTGAGGGGGCGTAGTCTGCAGTATTTCTTCTTTGGAGGACAACTCTTGCCCCATGTGTATGGTTTCTCTTCATTGCTTATTAAGGATGAACATTGTGATTCATTATTAAAAGAGCTGACTAAAAAGCCTTTTCTGAAGCTACAGCTATAACCAGCTAGGGAAAGATAGTGACTGGACCCTGCAGAGTTAAAAAGAGCAGGGAAAATAACCAGAGATAAGCAAGCTCGGCACAGAGGGTGTGTGAGGTGTGGGAAAGACCACAGCAAAGAAGGTGGAGCTCTGACTCCTCTCTCAGCTCATGAGCAGGTCTCATTGACTGGAGAGGGAAATGCATACATCAGCATCTTCAAGGCTCCCCCAAACAAGCTTACATTTTTGCTCCTTCTCTTTGTCTTTTGCTTTAAATGTGTTTAAAGCAAATGACTGACATAAGAATGGTGCCCATTGTCTGAATTCCATCAGCCAACCTGAGGAAATTCTCCTGTCATCGAGGAAAGAGTGTAATAACAGCAGCATTAAATTACGAGAGGATTAGTACAAATACTTTCCTGCATACAAAATATCCTTTTCTATTTCATGTTTTTCTTCCCAAAATAAAGAAGAAACATTTTTTCTTTTTCTAAATGAAATGTGCTCCTCTAAATCCAAAAACATTAGAAAGGCAAATGCAATAATCTAAGCTCATTTTTAAAAATTTCTGTTTCCAATTGGATTAAGTGGTCTTAAGGACTAATGCAATATTGTTTCTAAGTAGACGTTCACTAGACCCTTTCCTATACAGCTTTTCTCTGCAGACTGTGCCCTCAATAACAAACTTTGCAAAGCCTGCTGTGTTATGGCACATTTTTATTATGATATGCTTTATCTATCATTGTCAAACTCTACTTCTATGTACATTGTAAATTTAGTTAAACACAATTGTGTATTTTTCATTTTTGTGTTTAATTTAGTCTACGAGAACAAAACTAAATGGCCATTAAGTTCCAAGGTAAGTTTTTTTCTGAACTTGTAAGAATGAGAGATAGCAGAGATTTCCTCATTTACACACACACAAATTCACTGTGACATTACCTGGACCTTCCTAATAAAGAGTGTGAAGTTTTTAATCATTTCCATGTTTTTGAATGAAAAGTTTAAAGTATCCTGTGGATACAATTTTAAATGTAGCATCAGTGCTTTCATAATGATGGATCTAAATAAACACTAGAAATCTAGAACTGTATAGAGGCAAGGCTCTTTTTGTTGTCTTGAAATTACAGTTTTTTAGATAGGAACCGAAAGGAGTTATTCAGAAAGTAGGTTAAGGTCTTGTTCCACCCTGTTGAAACGGATGAGCAGTGAAACTGACATTGGATAGAGCTCTGGCCACAGTGGTCTCATTTAATTTAGATAAGCTAGATTTGTAGATGCGTCCAGTTTTGCTCTCTTTGCTTTTCTTCAAGGCATGTGTTCTGTTTAGGTGTAGTTGTATAATCTTGTTCTCTCAGTTTTTCATTTTCTGACAGGCACATAGAGTACTAGGAGCTGTATTGGAAGTACAGATTGAAACAATTTATTGGAGAAGATTTTTGCCACTTGTGTCATCAGCACATCCTTCACTGTTCCTGTTTTTTTCTCTAATAAGTTCCTTCCTGTAGCACATTCCATGCTAGTATTTTTTTGTAGTTGTTTCAATATGCTTAAAACGTGCTAACACACTGCCTAATGCCTTCCTGTCTGAAGTAAGGACTAGGAAGTGCTTTGAGCACATATGCAGAGAAGGTGGCTTTGTGCAGAACTGTCATTCTCCTGAGATAATCAGGTCAGTTTCAAAAAACCCAGACATTTTAGAACAATGTTTGGGGTTCTTAAAAATGAATGAATGACTGACTGACTGACTGACTGACTGACTGACTGACTGACTGACTGACTGAATGAATGAATGAATGAATGAATGAATGAATGAATGACATCATGCTAAAGACTTCACTCAGAGGGCACTGTGCCCTAGGAGAGGCTGCAGATGTTGTACTTCTGCTTGAAACAGATATAATACATGCCATATGATCAAGAAATGGGCAGTATGCTCAAGAAAAATAAAAATAAGTAAACTGAGAGTAAAAGAGGGCTGTGATGTGCAATAAGTTTTAACACCACAGATTTATAGGTGTGCAAGTGTAGAAATACTGTATCAAATACTTGAAAAGCAACAAATTACCTACCTTTTTTTTCTTTTTTAAGACTAGTAAATTTTTTCATAATTAGTCTGGCTTGCATGTCAATAACTAGGCTTGTAAGACAGGAACCTTGGAAAGGCCAGAGGAAAGGAAACAGAGTCAGTCAGAAGAAACACTGAGGAAAATGTTTTGGCTATTCTTCCCCAACATACACCTTGGCAAAAATACCACCTTAGCTCTACAAAATAATTAAGAACACTTACCTGACCTGGGCAGTAGTCTATCCTAGCTCCTGAACTGGCTGAAGATTAAAGAGATTAGACACTAAATTTCTTACCAAATGAAAATCTTGGTCTTCTTTTTATTAATTATTTAATTGCCCTACCAAGAATGCACAAGGCATAGCAAGAGAAAACTAAAAACCGGATAAATAGCTGATTGGAATGAGACACAGTGTCTTTTGAATGTGTCAGTACATAGATATGAAATTTTGACTGGGCTGATATATATGAATAAAAAGGATGGACTATAGTTCTCCTGCTACAGCAAGTTTGGTTTTGTCCATAAAGAAGGTGCCTACAAGAATGAAGGCTGGAAATACCAGGCAGGCTTTCCTAAGGTACATGGTGAAATACCACACTGTTCAATGGCTTACATCAACTAAAATTGCACTGCTGTTTGATTATCAAAATATAATTTTGTTTCAGGATAATTTCAAAAAAATCTGATTTGCCAAATTGGGGGGAAGGATATTGCTTCTCCAGAACGGTGGAAGAATGAAGTGTGTTCTTTGTTAAAGAGTAAATGTTTATATTTCTGAAGCCCCTACTGTGAGAAAAACTGATTTTAAGAGAGAAGAAAGTTGCATCTTTTGGAGGTAATTTTATTTCTCAAATGGATTGAGGATTTTTTTTAAAAACGGTTATTACTGATAGAACAGTCCTGTATTTGAAGAGAGATACTTTTGATAAAGCTTTTTTTAAGTACTTCGAAGGTGGATTTGTGTGCCATAATAATGAGAGGGTAATATTAGATTGTGTGGTCTTCAGAAACAGAAGGATAAGCTTTTTATGCTATTTTATTAACTATCAATGTAAAAATGATCAAAAATTTAAACACAAAAGCAGCCAAAATGCTAAGTTTTTTGCTCTTTGCTACTCTTTTGATGTCCAGTTTGCAGTGAGGTCTTCTAGTTTATGCTTAATAAATAAGAATTCTGATTATTATTTTAGTTAATTTACAATATCCACCCTTCAAAATGCAACAAAATGAGAGGAGAGGTTTACTAAGTCTTGATTGAAAAATTCACATTCTTGAAACAGATCCTAATGCATAGTTATCATTACTGAGGTGGCATACCAAATGTTTTTGGAAGTAGTATGCACAATACGGACAGTAAAATTAGGGTAGTAGTTTACCTGTGTCTGCACTCAGCTTATTGAGTTTAACTGTAATAATGAATGAGCCAACACTATGCATCCCTCAGGAGGATTTGATGCATTTGGGGAAGCCCTTAAGATCAGACTGACACACAGGCATGGAGAAAGTATCAGTCAGTGTGACAATCTTTATATAAATTCACTACTAGAAAAACTAGTCACACCTCTGTGTATGGTGGGATGTCGTATATGATGTGAAATACAGATGAGTTTTATGTGTGCATGTAAGTTTTATTCAGAAAGAAATTTGATAAACTTCTGTTTTCCTGTCAGAAAGAACACAGTTGTATCTTTCACCTTTGTAATACATTTCATATGTTTCTGATACTGATTCACTGGTTTTCTCTGGTGTATTTTTTGTCCATAGAAGCACAAAAGTCATGTTTCTAGCAAAGAGGAAGATTCAGTGGTCTGTTCTGTGTTCTGTTCCTTGTGCAATCAGTTTCACCATTTAAGGATGGCAGGAAAGAGACATGGGACTAGGGTATTGCTATGTCTTTGCAGTCTCTCACTTTAATGTAAAAAATTCATTTTACACCCCAGATCGGGGGAGCAATGGGTGTTGCAATGTAGCTTCACAATGCCTTTGCACAGGTGTGCTTGCATTACTCTGCTCAGCTGTCAGCTGTGCCTCTACTACTTCACATTTTATAACAGAGTAGTGGCACAATGGTGGTGACATTTCACAGCTGAGGTCGAAGAACTGGTAATATGCCTTTTGGAGGCTGCACATTCTCAAAAACTGCTTATTTCTTGAAGTCACGCTTCTCATCAGTAGTAAATTGAGTTGATCTCCATTTAATATGGCTACTGAGCACGTTCATGTGTAAGATTTTCTGACAGATTATGCCAGTTCATTTCTTCTGAAAGGAAATGAAATGTGGACGTTGATAATTATTTTTCCATTTTATATAAAGCACTCTCTGGTAATTCTTTGGTGCAGTGTACATTTTTTATGTGATCCAGGGTGAGTCAGAGTTTGTTCACTGTTTGCCTTATTGACTGAATCTTTTCCATGAGTATGACTTGGGTTGATGGCCACTGCCTTGGAAGAGATGTAGCACTGAATTACTTTCCACAACAAGGGATATATTCCCAATTTAAAAAAATGGAGTGAGGGATAAAGACTAAGAATGTAGTGGTGGAAGTCATGTTTCCATAGAAAAACCTACATGGAAGAGGTAGACACGTCAGTGCCATTTTGATGACAGAGACTGTAGTCTACTAATGTCATGCAAAGGGAAAAAGTAGTTTCGATTTTCAAGTTGGATAGGGCTCTGTGAATGCAAAGTTTCTTATTTTAAACCAGAAAATTTTAGGGAATACAACCAAAATATTTTTCTTTATAGGTATGCCACTACCATGTGAGTGGTTTTTTTTTTAACAAACAAGTGATAGAAAAGATAATGTTAAATTTTCAGTCTTGATGCAGCAGCTATAGTAGAAACATACTTGGCTGTTTAAAATAAGGAATCTGCAACTATTACAGGTTTTTATCCTCATGCACCTCAATATTATTCTCAGTGTTTTCACTTAACCTGGCTTTTGTTAGTGTCTCTACCTTCATCTTAAATAGTGCAGTGAGGTTTTGCTTTCCTCTATGCCACATGGCCAAGGGGTGACAGTGACAAAGATGGTGTATCAGAGAACTACTCTAGGATTTTACTTTTTTTTTTCTGCACACAGAAGGTTTTGGCTTGATCTCTGCTTTTCATGAGGTTCAGCCTCTTCAGATTTGGCTGGCAAAGGACGTGGCAAATGGCGCCATTTCCCACTGGCCTTTAATGGATAATGCATGAAACATTGCATTAAACTTGCTTATCAGAAGCAAGATTCCCAATTTGTGATTGCATAAGAGATGATTTAGTCATTTCCAGAGAAATATTTTTTTTTATTTTATAAGTATTTTTGATGTATATTAATAGAATTGAAGAAAAAATTAAGAACACTTGTTCTGAGCACAATATTGTTTTAAAATAATTGTAAAATGCTACTAAGTGTAGAAATCATACAATCAAGAGATTACATGTACAATGTGTTAGAAGACTTGTCCTAAGAGCATAAGATTTTAGTGTTCTGCTATACTGTTCCTTAATGTTTGAGAGGGTGCCATGTGAAAAATTCAGGGCACAAGACCATAAAGTGAAGCTGAGTGGTTTTATTCCACCTGAATTGATAACAAGACTATGCTACAGTGTAAAAAGAAATGCCTTTGGGGCTCTCTGGAAATTTATGTGAAAGCTGGTAATAAAGCATGAAATAAAATCACTTCATCAAAAATATCTTTGATTCCACAAGTAATATAATGACATGAAACAATCTGACAAAGTGTTTTTAAAAGTGTCAAGGAAGCTACTGAAGAAAATACTAGGATTCTATTATGTAATTAGAAAAATCACCAGGCAGACTTTTCATTAGTGAGAAGGTGATTGAGTGAAACGCTATTTTTCTTTTACCTTTTTCTTCACCTGTTCCTTGTAAATGCAGACAGAAGAGTAAGCAACTTACTGAGCCATCATAATTAAGAATTTAGGGAGGATCTATTATTTTGTTTCAGAAAGATGCCCTTTTATTAATGTAGTGTTGTATTGAACTGGTGTGGCATATTGCCACAGGGTCTGTTGTAATGAAATATCACAGCTATTTTGCAGTGCAATGGCTGGATGTTCATCTTTGCATATAGCTAAGAAGAGTGACCAAAACAACTGGATAAATGAATTGCAGGGTAACCTGAGGACCTTTCAGACTGACTTTCCTGTGATTGTATGTAGCATTTTCTTAGTATTCTAAATAGCAGAAGGGATTTTCCAAATACTCTATTCAACTTTTGTATTCAGTACTTGAAATTATTAGGTAGTGTCTTATGCAGGAGATGAACAGCGTTTTTTTCTGGTTGCAAATTGTACACGCTTACATTAAAACTGTAAATATCTGCACAACCAGGCATAATACTACAGCTTTTCTCAGTTTTTGTCCCTATATTTCTGGCCTCTCTACTAGCCCTTTTCCTGAACTGTATTACTCAAAGAAGTTCCCAGATACTTGTCTTCTTAGCCTGTGCTCACAGAAGCAGTAGTGGTGTCAGGTTATGAGTCCAGTGATGGTGACAGCGAAATTGCAACTTGCCATCCAGCTTGCCTGAGCCAGCCAAGGAAGAGCTCTCTCTGGCTGAAGGATAGGTAGATCAGGTATCAAGATTGCCCCAAATGCTTGTTAGACCAGCAGAGCAGTAGTTAAAGGTATCCCTTTGGGTTTGGATATTATGGCTGTCCTTGATACCGCTGGCTGCAAAGTGATACTTCTTGGAAGCCATGTACTTTCTAAAATTATTCAGTTCAAATCCAAACTTGTCTTAAATAAGAATATGGTGTCAATTTTTTAGAGGTCCTACACTTCCCTTCTTCTGTGATACCAGGATAAATTGAGATATGCTGAGAAAAAAGACGTTTATTCTACTCTGCCATTAGAACTGCTTCAACATGCATGATTTCGTAAAGGTGTTTTTCTAAGTTCTTAAAGCCATAACTCCCACAGGCAATTTTTTCAGTGACCCTATCTATGTTTCCGAGGCATCTGCCTGGATCTTTCTTGCTGCACTTAAAAGCTATGATTTCTTGTTTTGTCCACCATGAGCAGAGGGGACAGATGTGGCAGCTTTTTCGGCTGAAAAAATCTTGTGCAGTGTTTGGAAATTGTTTAATAGATTCATGATATATGGCTATTTGTTATCTTCCAATAAAGATTGATTATTAATTCCACTGCATCCTTCACAGAAGTTAGACTGAGAGTCCCTTGCGGCTCATCTTTTTCTCTCTTTCTCTAGATGTCAGGTATCTTGCTGAAAAGACCAGCATGGATATGTGAGACCCCTGCTCAGTCTTCCATTCTAATCCTAGCTCTGTCAGCTGGGGAAGGGTTCATAAGGAAACAGAAGATATCACGATCCTCTTTCATTTCAGTGTCCTGAAGAGACTGAATAACACTTCAATTAAATTGCCTACATCTTTCTGATTTAACTGACTTTACAAGAACATGAGTTGACTAACAACTATGACTTCAGGGAGAGTTTTGGGAGAGCCAGTCCCTTTCTGTTTGCACAGCAGAAATATTCTTGTTTCTTTGTGTAGCAATAAAACCCATGCTTTCTAATGGCCACATTAGCAAGGAAATTTTGAAACTCAATATGGGGGACAATCTGCAGCACAGTACTTATTAAGACACTGAATTTAAAGCATATATGCTACTTTTATTACATACAAATGAGGAAATTTAATGTGTGTGTATTTCTCTGGAATAAAAAGGTGATTTTGAGCCTTCTAACACAATTAGAGGGGAGGGGGGTAGAATAAAAAAACGTTTTCAGAGATATCCTAGTGGGAAATTAAATGTGATAAGCTTATTTTATCTTGATACATGCTGTTACTTAAGAATAATTTAAAGATAAAAATCTGATCTATCAAGACAAAAATATCCTGTGCGGTTCCTTATTAATGGTAACTGTGGGAGCTTTAGCTTATTCGGGATGGGAATAGTAAATTGCTCAGAGAGCTGATTCCTCTTAGAATCTGATAACTGCTATTACTAACATATAAAATCTAAGGATGAGGTTATTTTCTTTCTGTTACTTTTATTTCCTAAGTAGTGCAAATTTTCTGTCTTATTTAACATTCAAAAATTCTTTACTAAAACATCCCATGATAAAATGGATGTCTGTGGAGTTAGAGCAATGACAAGAACTATTTACCACACAATATTGTAGTCTGCCACACGTGAATACAAAAGGAAGTCTTTAAGCAAGTACTGAAATGAGCAAATATTTTGCACAAAATTACCTGAAAAATTTAGCATCTCGGCACCATGAGATATGTTAGCACAGTTAGTTTCCATTAATTTATTTCTAACTCATCTGAAATTCAGTTGTATCAATGGAGACACACACAACTTTGGGGTGGTGTAACCCTTATTTGTCAGATAGCAGAGCTTGAAGCTTGAATGGGAAACAGTTCAGTAGTCTGGGGTATGTATAAAGCACATTGTTATTTTGGCTCATGACTGACTGTGTGTTCAGGTTTTCTCTGCTGCAAATGCTTGTGTAGATAACCAATGCTGCAATTTTTTTACATATCAAATCTCATGCACACTCCTCTAAAAATGAATGAGGAGGGCAAACAGCTGAAACAAACTGCTTAATATTATTAACTAAATATGAGTATCTGCAGAGAAGTGTGTGGAATATTTATTAATTAAATTGATTAGAAGCATAACATAGAAAAAAAAAATCTTTTTAATTTTCTTTGAGGAAGAAGTATGTGTTCACTATCCATGGCAATTCTAGCCCTTGGTCACATTGATGTAATCGGAAAACGAGATTTTATCATAATAAAACCACATAAATGGGGGAGCGTTGGCTCCTGGTGCTTTGGAAATGCATAGTAGGGTATACTTCTTCAGGTTTTTTTTGTGGAATGCAATTTATTCTATTTCAATGGGATCGCTTTATGTGATGTTGCTTCAAGCATTGATGACTAGATTCTTTTTGACAGTCATCCCAAACCTACTTCTACTCTTAGCACATGGTAGTAAATGCTCATTTGAAACTCAGAGGTCATTTCATGCCAGGAAGGATTTCTCTCCAGTGGTGGTTTAAGCTTGGCTGACGTGGCTGTTGACCCTAGTTCACACTTTCTTCCTTAGCCTTGGACAAAACAAGGTTAATACTGCAACAGAGTCTGAACTAAGATGTCGTGTGTCGCTTCTCCCATAGCATTTCTACCGTAATGCAGTTGAATGCAATGGATGTGTATCAATAGTCTAGAAAATATTTCTGCCAATGAAAAGGTCCAGTTTCAAAGCATGTATTATTTATCATCATGAGTAAGGCTACCATTAATATCCTTGAAGTCACTTTATAGTGCCTTATTTTTGTGTTCTTGGAATTAATAGCCCTTGAATGTACACTGATTTTGTGGAAACTGCTGAGTCATCACACTCTGGAAGTAATAGTCCCAATTAGCAATAACACCCTGTTATCTTGTTTTCTAAAGCTGAAGAAATCAAAATTTCTAAGTGACTAAGATAAGGAAATTATAATGGGTCTGTATCAAAACCGGTCCATTAAAATTTAAGGTCTTTCTGGGTTTCCTGTTCTGTGCTTCTATGATGCAATAGGCTGTGCTTCTGAATTTTATATTTGATACATTTCTCAAAAACTCAAATCAGCTGTCATTAAAACACTTGTTTTAATGTTGTTTTTGTTTCCTGCTGTGGGGATTTTCAGCTTTTCACTGGGAGGCCACAGGCAACAAAATATAACACACTTGTTTCAGTGTTAATTAAAAAAAAGCAGAAAAGTTTCAGTAAGGGATGAGATACTGATAATGCATTTGTGTAGTGGATATGTGATCTGAATACTCTGTGAATACATAAGTGCTAAAATGAATTATACTTAAAGCAGTGATTATTAATATATCCCATCTCTTTGGATTGCATACATATTAGCAGATCTCTGTTTGTACTACTTAGGTTTTTAAAATTCCATTCATAGAAGTGGCTTATTTAAAAAATTGAAGTAGGTTGACAACAGAAATATTGACGAGACTTTATAAACAAAATAAAGCAGATGAAAATAGAAAATATTAAAGAAATTTCTTTGGATTTCTTGCACAAAATAAAATACAGATGCATTTTAGAATGTTTTATTACATTTAGAATGTTTAAATATCAGTTTGTTGCAGAAAGTTTATCTAATCAAGTTATTCCTTTCACTAGCTGCTGTTTTCTCTCTGCTTCCTGATCTCATTCTGGGGAGAGCAGATTTATAAGTTTTGATTTGAGCTAAAATTAGTTAGGTCATCCATGTATACTTGGAATCGTAAAAATCTGGGATTGGTAGGGACCCATAACTATCGTAGGACCATTGACTCCAAAACTCTTAGTCAGTGCAGAACTTTTAAAATGAAATCATATAACTTAATCAGTCAGTCCTTGAACTTTGACAGACTTGGTGCCCTGTGGAGCGCGACCCAGTGACCACGCACCCTGCGAGTGGAGAGCCTATTCCTAATGTCCGATCCGTACTTCCTCCGAGGAAGCTTCAAGCCCTTTCCTTGTGCCCTGGCACTGTTTACCACAGAGAAGAGATCAGCCATTCTTCTTCTGCTGCCCTCCTTGGGGCAGCTGTAGGCTGTAATGGGGTCACCCCTCAGCCCCTCTTCTTCAAGCCAAACAAACTGGGCAACCTTATCTACTCTTTCTCAGTCTTGTCTTGAGGGATCTTGCCAGATCTCTTGCCTGTAGGGGTGCTCTCCACCCTCTCATCGCCAGTTTGTACGTGCAACCAGGATAATGTGTCAGAGGCAGAATCCAGCACTTGCTCTTGTTCAATTTAACTTGATTGCCTAGCTCTCTCACCTCTCCAAAGCTCTCTCTAAGGCCTCTCTGTCCTCAAGGGAGTTCACAGTTCTTCCTAGTTTAGTATGGTTGGCAAAATGACTGAATTTACATTTTGCTGCTGCATCATTTATACAAACATCAAAGCATTACTTGACTTCCCATTTGCTATTTTGCTTTCAGTACTTGAAATAGTGGTGGAAACTGGAGTTCATGGTCAACAGCAAGGTTGAAGAGGAGGCAGCAGCATGCTGTTTCAGCGGAGGACGAGTTGCATCCTGCAACTCTTTTAGGGCTGTGGGCAGCAGGGGTCAAGGGAAGTGATTGCATCTAAAAGGTTCTATTTCTCAAGGACCCTATGAAGTAATCCCATCTGTCTATTTGTGAGAACATACCTGAGTGCTGTGTCCTGTTCTGAGGTCCCCAGAACAGGAGGCATATGGACTTTCTGAAGTTGAATCTAGTGGAGACCATTAAACTTGTCAGGGAGTTTCTCACATGACATGCAAAAAAGCGCTTGGTGTGTTCAACTATGGGAAAGGAAGGTAGAGGAGGAATCACATTTCTGCCTTTATATACCTAGACGGAGGGTCCAGAGGAGGTGAAGCTGGAGTTTTTTCCAGAATGCTGAGTGTCAGGACAAGAGTAATGGAATCAAGCTGTTATTGCAAGCATGTGTAAGCACTGAAACCGGTTTTGTGGACCTGAGCAGCCTCAACTAACTGGAGAAATCTTGTGATTTGTGCCTTCCTAATTTGATTTTTCACTCAAACGTTTTTTGAGTTTTCAAAATAGAGCGAAGACTGTTAATCTTCAAAGAAAATGTCCTGGTGTCTGTTCTGTTTTAAAATGTGGACAAAGATATATTTTTAAACACTTAAGTAGTGCAACTGTGAGGCTGTTATCATAGAAGCTTCTTGAATTCAGGAGTTGTCAGAAGAATCTTCTGAAGCTATGCTCAGTGCTTGGTGGCAGCAGATACATCAAGGGGGAAAGGTGACAAACTTTGTATGTATTTTGTAGATATGAAGCAGAGTGGTTTCTAGGGTACACATTACATTGCAGTTATGTTCTGGAGTTGTTTTTGCAGTAATGGCTTTGCAGCTGGATGTCTCACAAATTTGTTGGGATGGCTGATTGTATCATGATTGAAGAAACTGTTTTGCAGCAACTGGCAGCTTTTGCAAAGTTCAGAGAGCTGCTGTGTCTCTGATTCTTACACATGCTGGCAGTTGAGCTAGCAATTTTTGTCAGCCTCATGCTGTCAAGCTGTTTGTTTTCTGTGACCTACTTAATTTCAGTTTGAATATTTACTTGTTTTACACAGTGATGCACAGTGAGGCTATTCATCATTTCTTTGGCAGGACTTTTTTTTTGATTCTTTATGAATAGGTCTGAGGCACCACTCACAGCTATGGTGGAGGAAGCATCCCTAAGGATCCATCTATCTCCTTCCCAGAGAGAAGCACAAGGATCCTTACAGTCAGTTAATCGTGAAGTTCTGCAGCTCCAGTCATGGCTGCAAGGCTGCTAGGAAAATGGTTGGCAGGATGGTGAAGAGCAAAGGCTCTGGGATCTCATGTTTTAGATCTCCTTTGGATGTTTCTGCTGTCTACCACAGAGGCAGTGGTTGATGTTGGTTGGTGTCGAACACAACTGAGTGGAAACTGAAAGGCCACAAAGCTTTGAGAGGCAACTCTGACAGAGGCCTCAGGCTCTGGGTCAGATTGTTCCCAGTCAGCTCAATATGGACGGTCTCATTCCAGCCCTAAGCTGTGGTGGGCTTGCTACCCTACATTAGCTTCATGATCTGGATAGTGGTTGTGCAATCAGAACTCAAGGCCTTGGATAAATCCTTGCATGGGGATGCAAAAGTGATCAGATTTATTTATTATTTATTCGGAGGAGGGAGCAACGGAGCACCAAGGGCAGCCGTGGAAGACTTTCTAGTCTCACTTGAATCATTCTAAGTGGTTAAAGAATTGTAAACAGTCGAGGAATCTGAATGGTACATTAGTTCCCTATCTTTCCCATTTTCTTTAGATGGACAATTTAAACACCTTTATTTCTACAGATTTGTACATACTGTACTTTTATACTCAGCTAAAGCATACTGAGCTCTATTTCCCTTAGTCTGCAATGAATAAAATATATATAGTAGAAATATTTTTATGACTAAATAATCCCCTTTGGAGAATGCACTGATATGACCAAATTTTCAGGGTAAACTACTAAGCAGCCATTAGACTGTTTCCTTCACAAAAATCTGCACAATGTTTGAAGCATTTACCAAGGTATTAATATGGAAAATAGAAGCAAAAGTGTTTCTAGTGAAATTAGGTGTGAAATTAGGAATTCAATATTTTTCTTCATTTTCAACCTCACTGTTCCTTTTTCAAAGGAAAACATGAATGATACCTCTCTGAAAAGCTGAGGAATTATTTCTTCAGTATTGACACTGGGAATCATACCCATCAATTGCTGTTTGTAGTGCCGGCTTTATTTTTTATTTCCTGGTGTTACACATCCATTACACATCTGAAGTAGCTTTCTTTTAAGCCTACTATGCATTAGTAAACCAGTGCTGTGGAAGAGTCACTCAGCTCCAACTGAGTATTCCCTTTCTACATCTTGTAGATTTTGCCTCATGGCACTTTAGAGTGATTGTGGGTTCAGTCTGAAGGAGGGCATACAGTGTAAGAGATCACAAGTATAGTTATCAATCCTGTCTTGTAAGGATACATGAAATAAAATGCCCATGGGAGGGAGTCATGTTACCGCAGGTTGGGTGGGACTGCTACTCATGAAAATTAGAACCAAGTTGGAAAAGTTCACAGAGAACTGTATCATGGAAGGGACCCCATGGCATAGCAGAAGAGACTTCTCTCCCTAAGTGAACTGAAGAAAGATTTCAGATTGAAACCTGACCAAACCTCCCACACCCTGTGCTGTCAGTGGAAAGGGAGGAGGGGCTGGAGAGAAGAAAAAGGTATTCTAAAGGTTTATTTTAGTTCTCATTATCATCTTTTAATTCTGTTAATAAATTTTCTTTATACAATTTAAATTTGTGCCTATTTTGCCCTTAAAGTGTTTCTTTCCAATCATTATCTCAACTGATGAGCTGTTTGGTTTTTCTTTCCCCTCAACTATAGCAGAGGAGAATGAGTGAATGGTTTATGGTGGGTGCCTGGCTTTTAGCCAATGTTAAACCATGACAAGATTGGAAATGTTTTAATCAAACACAGTTGAGGGGAACATGGGTATCTGCAATCTCCTGAAGATCATATGATTTTGAAATGGCTTTGAGTTATTTAAATATAATGGAAACAGATCTCATTTTTCTTCTTAAAATAATTTCTCAACAGGAGCTGGAAACAAAAACTCATTGCATTGAATTTCTCAACAGGAGCTGGAAACAAAAACTCATTGCATCCACTCTGCATTTGGATGAAAAGAGAGAGAAATATTATCTTTCTCAGTAAATATATGGTCTGCTGTGTGATACTGTATAGCAGTTCTGATACAATTCAATTTTTAAAATCATGGATTCTTAGTTGCCTTAATGTTTGGATCATTTGTTATGACTAAATATGATATACTCTGTCATTATTCCCATTTCTAATTGTTGTTTAAGAAATATTGTATTAATCTCAATATTTTATAAACCCATATTTGGATTTGTACTCAGGAAAAGTAGTGGGAACCTAGGGCAGTAGCTTCTCAATTTGTGATGCTTTCATGTTGTATGAGCCAACAAATTTGAGATTGATTAATTGACCGAGAAAGAATTCAGGAGAGGAAAGTAGGTAGCATTAATGATTCAAAAGTAATTCTACAAGTTGTGAGCCAGAGCTGAACCAGTACTTCAGTATAGAGTTAGATGGACTGTGTAGGTTTTTCTGATGGAATATAAAAGAACAAGATTCAGCTCATTTATGTAGTCACTAAGAACGCACAGTTATATCTCAGACAAATACACTGTTTGGCACATTACCTATCTAATTTGGAATGAGTAAATATTTCTCAGCTTTGAAGTACCTCTATTTCATTCATATAAAAATTTACCTAATCACCTGCATATTTCAGCCCAGACCTAGTGCTTTGTTGTGACAGAATACATGGTTCACACCAATACAAATAATTTTCCTTTTTTCAGATTGTTACTAATTTTTTTTTGAATGTTCATAGGGAAAGGTGATAAATATAAGTTATTCTTTCCAAGGCCATTCAGAGTAAAGACATAAATAAAATATAGGTATAAGTCTCTAGATTTAAAAAAACTAAATTAATAAAAATTTAAAATAATAAAAAATTTAATTTTCTCATACAGCTACTTCAGATTTTTTTTTAAATATGAAAATTAGCTACGTAATTACAAAGCCTTGATTAAACTAAAATTTTCATCAGAATGCAAAAGCTATATTGCTACAAATAATAATATGCCTGGTCTTAATCCTTGCAATTCAGCGATCACACAAAAATACATATATCTGAGATTAGTAAAACAACATGCCATATTTATCCCACTCAGTATCTGTGCAGAAGCAAACAAAAGGTATAAACAAGATGATCTTAAGCACTAAGCTTGTTTTAATTGTGTAAATGCTGCAGTCAGATGTCTGATAAAGGAAAAATAATTAAGAGAAAACGTTGTCACCCTCTTCAGAATGACTTTTTGTTAGGAAATGGTTATATCACCCCAAACAATGTGATTATTGTTTGGGGTGATATAACCATTATTGAATATTTGCCCCTTCAACCATCCTCCAGGTCCTGAGTCCTGATTTCATGGAGGTACATGGACAGCCAACATAGAGACCTAGCTGATTTTGACTCTGGTGGTACAATGTCATCTTATTGTATTTTTAGTCCTTAGTGTTTTCCTGGCTGGAACTATATATGGGCAAAACAGAAATTAGGTCCATAATTCTGCCTCTATCATTTTGTAGACTTTGGATTACTTCTACCTGTGGCAGAAACATTTTGCTGTTATGCTCAGATACGAACACATAAAATGAATTAGGTTGTAGAATAAATGGTGATTTAAAAATAAAGAACATGGGCAGTTTCAAGGCTAGCACCATAATCATAAGCACCATAAGTTGGGGGTGATTTTTGTTGGTATTTTTAAAATTGATAATGTACTTCATAACCTGATATATTGATTGCTTCCCTTTGGGTACTGTACATAACATAAGTTGTAACATACTCAGTTGTCTGAATTTTCACGAGGTAAAGTCATGCAGATGTGTTTTTTTTCCTTTCATTTGTTCTTATTTTATTGTTGTGGAGATAAAGCTGTCTTTTTTCAGAATGTTGTTGCTAATCTGATGCATTTGTGTGGTATCTTCAGACATGGATGGATCTGGCAATATTTCAGATTCTATGGAATTCTACTCCAAATCTTACAGAGATTATCAGAGAAGGTGCTTGTACAGACTTTGCTGAAGTCACACTAAATAGTGCTGATTTTTGAATCTCTGTGTCTGGATTGTCAGGGATGCATTAGATGTAGTCTTATTTTGTAGAATTTATTTGATCTATTTTTGTGTACTTATCTGCAAATAATTTATGACCAATAGAAAAGAAATTACTTTGAACCACTAGTGAAAATCTTTTTTCGCACAAGTCTGCTATGTTTTATTTTACAGGAAACATGTGATCGAAATGTGATATTTTAGTGGACTTACAAATATTCTTATCCTTTCGTTGCTTTACAGTATATTTAACATTGAATTCACTTCAGTTGTGATTGTTGCTTGGGTGAAACTAGTGAAGACAGGGCAGCTTCCATTTTTTTATGACAAGAAACTCTGGTTTTGAGAGTGATGCAATTTTTTTCACTTCCCTTTTCATAGAATCATAGAATTGTTAAGGTTGGAAAAGACCTTTAAGATCATCAAGTCCGACCACCAACCCAGCACCATTTTCAAATTTCAAATCACCATTTTCAACAGAAGATCATGTCCTCAAGTGCCATATCCACACAGTTTTTGAACACTTCCAGGATGATGACTCCGCCATTTCCCTGGGCAGTCTGTTCCAGTGCTTTACATTCTTTTGTGTGATTTTTTCCCCCAAAATATATAATCTAAAACTCCCCCGATGGAAGTTGAGGCCATTTCTTCTTGTCCTCTCTCTTGTTACCTGGGAGAAGAGACCAAAACTGACAACAATATTCTTTCAGGTAGTTGCAGAGAGTGATTAGTCCCTTCCCTCCATCCCCCCTATTTTCTCCAGGCTAAACACCCCCATTTCCTCAGCCACTCCTCACAGGACTTGTTCTCCAGACCCTTCCCCAGCTCTGTTGCCCTTCTCTGGTCCTGCACCTCAGTGTCTNAAGTTAAAAAAAGATTCTTATATAAATCACTGGAGTAGTTGAACCATCAATCAGGGAAAAAAATTCTCACCATAAATTATTAAATATTTTGAATGTCTTTTTTTTCATTTGAGATAAATTTATATTTCAAGAACTACTTCCCTTGTAGGGTATCTTTACAATTTCCAAAAACTAAATTGAATTCTGGTTTATTAAATGGTAATTGAGAACTGGTGAATGATGGTAAATCAGTNTGAGGGGCTCAGAACTGAACACAGGACTCGAGGTATGGCCTCAGCAGTGCTGAGCACAGGGGGCTGATCACTGCTCCTGCTGGCCACACTATTGCTGCTACAGGCCAGGATGCCGTTGCCTTTCTGGCCACCTGGGCACAGCTGGCTCATGTTCAGCTTCTGTTGACCAGCACCCCCTGGTCCTTTTCCACTGGGCACCTTCCCAGCCACTCTTCCCTGAAGTCTGTAGCAGTGCTTTGGGCTATTGTGACCCAAAGACAGGAGCCAGCACTTCACCTCACTGAAACTCACACAACTGGCCTCAGCCCATTGTTCCAGCCTGTCCAGATCCCTCTGTAGAGCCTCTCTACTCTGGCAGACGAATGCTAGGACTCAATTTCCTATCATCTGCAAACTTTCCTCACAAGGGTGCACTTGAGGCCCTTGTCCAGGTCCCCTCATCAACAAGGATGTTAAACAAAATTAGCCCCCATACTGAGCCCTGGGGAACACCAACCTTGAGCATATTTGAATACATCTAGTCCAAATACAGTATTACTGATCTCAGTTGGCAAGGTTTGTAGGCCTTTGGTTACTCTTGCGCTTTATGTGTGAGGATCCATTCCTCTGCTCAGATCAGCTGGCTAATTGCTGTTCTGGAGGCTGACAATGATTCCAGTTCATTGGGTTGCATACAGCATGTGAAGATGCAGTTGACTACTTTGTTACCACCTTATGGAGTATCACGAAACATTGCTTGAAGAAATCCGTTTCTATTATCTTACCTAAAACACTACAATGTGAGGATTTATAGCATCCATTGACAGTTGACTTCTGCCTTCATTACAAGAATGCAAATCTCTGAAAATCCATACATTTCCTTTATCCAGAATATTTGCTTTTGTGTGGAATGGTTTAGTCTTATAGAGCATCTTTTCCAGCTGAGTGATTTGTCTTTTCAGGTTACATGCACTTTGTTGCACATTCCTAGTTTGCATTTTTTTCGTGTAAGCCCTGTAAATTAGGCATTCCTGCTCATCTACTCTGTAACAGATTTATTAGGCTGATTTCTGTCTTTGCCATGACATCATGCTTTATCTACAATAGAAATGTAGAAAGTTATTTCTTCAGCTGATATTTTTTTCTGTGGAACTTACGGTTTTTGACTTGGATTTCCATATATTCACATTTGACTATGAAGCCAGCGTTAGGTTGTCTTATGGGCATACATCATATGAGGAACTGCTGTGTTTGAGTAGAATATATTTGTTTGCCTCTTCTACACATGAAGTGTATATTTTGTTTATATTTTATGGCTTTTTGTTTTCATTTAATGTTTTTCTAACATAAATCTTTTTGTCATTAGAGTTCTCAGTAGGCCTGAACAGAAAGCAGCTTCCTTATTCTGATGGAAGCATCGTTATTGCATGAAGTGTTTCTACTCCAGAACACACCTGAGATCTCCATCTCTTCACATGATGGCTGCTAAGAAACCTCACTTCAAAGGGCCCTCAAGTCAATATTAAATTAACATATCAGCTTTCCTTATTATGTGTTTCAATATGTATGTGCTGGTAAATTCCTGCAGGCTATCCAGGTGAGGTNTTGTATCACACAAACCTCGTACATGATGTAGGCTGCTTCTTTTTCTGCCACTCAGATTCTGTGCCCACTCTCATCTTGATAAGCATTTTTTCCTGTTCAATAAAGAGCAAAGGAACCAGACATTTAATATCTCCTAAAATGGTTTTAGTCTATTCTTTCAGACCAGACAACTGTATTTCTCAGCCGACATTGGGAAGCATCTTTTAATTTAGGGATTGATTAGTATTTTTTCTTAAAATTTTTTTCTAGTCCTACCTGCTCTTCTGTTTTGAAACTGGTGCCTGAGAATGTCCTTTAGGTGTATGTGACACCATCTTTTATTGTACAATGCCAGCAGTTTCAGTCTCTTAAAAGGACAAAGCATTTATTTACGTGTCTCTGCAACAGATCAACAGGATGCTTTCTGCAAGAATAAAAGAGGAAACAACAGGAGTAGATTTTGGAAAGTGGTAGGATTTAGTTCAAAGCCCGGTGCTTAATGATTTAAAAAAAACAACATGTAGCTCATTCACCTTTTCCAACTTTTGTTTATACACCTGCCTTTAAGCCTAGTTATTTTAATCTTGCAAAAGCTAATTCCCATTGAAAGGACAGGAACTTTCTGCTTCTTCAATTCAGCTGCTTTTCCCCTCAAGAGCTGTTTTGCTACTATCAGCATTCACAAGGCTACACCCTGATCCAGGTAGCAACAGATCCAGCTCAGAAAGGACTTCCACTTTTACCAGCACAAGGGGAAGCAACAGGAGTCAGCTACTTGGGAGGTGAAGAAAGGGTGTTTGTCCTTTTTTGAGTTTTGCTGGATAAAGAAGTGTAGTTGTAATGGATGTCTTTTAATGACATATTGCTTTTGAGAGCATATTAATTCAGTGCAGTCAGTGCTTGATACTAGCTGCTTCCTTTCTTCATGCACTTCGGGGGTTTTTTTCTGTTTTTGCAGACATTAGTGGCAATCACATACTTCTCTATCAAGAAAGAAAATTGAGTCTGCATTATATCTTTGGTACCCTGTGTATTGTCATTTTCTTGTAATGGCAAACGAGCCCAGTATATTCTTCCTTTCACCTTCCTCCTTACCCAATACTCATCTTAGCTCTGAAATACTCTAGGAATTATTGAATTTCATGAGCCTTTAAATTCTTCTGGTTGTGCACAATGTCCATTAGATTACCAGCAGCAGCAATAATATTCAAGAAAACACATTCTTTACATGTCTGATTATATAAATGAAGTATATTCCAATGACTGTGTACATAATTCACTAAAAAAAATATTTTGTGATCCTTGCCTGAAAATTTCTGTATTTTAATTATGTGTTTTGATTTGGGGCTTTTGCATGTAGCTTTCTCCTTGAGCACTTCTAGTAAAATATTACGTTGATGAGGTCAGCAAACACATTGCTATCATTACCCTTATTTTTCCATTGTGGCAGTACAACTCATCAGTCCTTGCTCAAGTTTTGATCTGACTTTTAAATGCTACTGAAAACATAAACCCTGGTAGGCTGAGCTGTTCCCTGTCTCACATCAGTTTTATACAGCTAGCAGGTCGAAAACGCTTGATGTTGCTGTTTGTATGCAGCACAACTTCATAATAAATATATTTAATCAACTTAAAATGAGGGAACTTTTCTTTCTTCATCTGTTTTTATTTATTTTGAGTACAAAAGATGGGCACACACCTCTGTGTACAAATCAGTTGTGCAGTTTACCTATATGTAAGTTCAGTATTTAAATGCAATTCTTCCTCTACTTGTTTATCAGCAGTGAAAGTGTTATTACCGTGACTGGATTAGCAATCAAGTCCAGATGCTTCTCTCTTTCTTTAAGTCATCTTAAATTGCAGCTGGCCACAGGATCAACAGCAGTGCTCATATAGGCAAATAAGCATATGGCAGATGTTAAGATGTTAAGACATCACTGTCTTAAAACCTCATGGACACAAATAATTGTTTCAAAGGGAGAGAAGTAGAATAACAGGTGTATCTACAGCAATGCCTTTATTTCTATATGGCTTGCAGGGATTTTTGTTTTCTTTTGGACGGGAGTTTTTACCTTTGAAACTATTCTCTTCTTTCTCTTCTATTCTCAGTAAATCTTTTGGTTTCAAAAAACCTAAAAATGCCCTTCACCAAATCCATGTGAATTTGCACAGGCCATTTACAAATAAAGCTAAATGTTTCTTCACTGTGTTGCTGTAATACATGACTTTTTTCCTGTGCCCCTTTTGAAAAAATAATTGCCTAAGGGCCTTAGACCCCCTAAAGAAGCCTGAAGATAATTAAGGTGGGGTTTTTATCCTGACAGGGTGGAGAAATTACACCATAGCCCAGTGTTAGAAAATATGGACAAGGAGATTATTTCCTCCCCTGTGTCCATGAGTGAGCTATATAGCTAGGAAGGAAGTATGAGAATGCAGGCACAGTTCTCTGTCTGATATTAGAAAAATGAGAATTCTATAAATCTTGATTACCTGGTAGGAAAGATGCTGGCCACTGGTAAATGCTGCTTCTTTCTTCTTTTTGCCCCCCATCTCCTCCCCACCATCCCCAGAAAGGAGCATTTGGAGCCTTCCTTACTCAATTTCTGTGCTTGAAGAGTGAGGGGAGAGATCTGTCTAAAAGCATGGGAAGTGCTGGGCAAGAGAGGGAGTGACTAAGGGCACTCTTGTAGTGCATACCCAGGAGTGCCAGAAACCGGAATACTTTGGGAATTTTGTAAGTTTTGAAGGCTGAGGTTTGTAGGCAGGCATCCAAATGCAGTTTGGCATGCTAGGTGATTTTTACAAACATTGACATTGTAAAAATGCCTGAAAACTACAACTCAGCAGGATGTTGTGCTGGGCATTGTACAAACATAATATATGAATGAGTCTAAAATTACTGCAGTGAAAGTGCCAAAAAAATAAACAGAGAAAGGCAGAAATTGGGTATTTGTATAACCCATACTCCAAGCTGTAGCACACAGAGCAGCGTAGCTGAAACCCTGCTGCTTTCCCTACTTGTTTAAAGAGCTGGTGATTTCTGGTTCTCCAGGGGAGCTTTAAACTGAATGTGGTTACTATGAAATTTGGTACTGTCTGCGGAAATTATTCATTTGAAAGTGCCATTGCAAGAGTGGGTCTTAAAATAATGACATGGTGCATTAATTTTAATATAATACAATACTTAAACTATATTTAATGCTCACTGTATTAGTACTGGTCTAACTTTAACAGTTGTTGCTGTTATTGTGCTGCTACCTTTTGTTAAAATATTTATTAAAATATTAATTAAAATATTGTATTATCTTACCTCTCCAGTGATGCTGTCTTTCTCTATTTCAAATCCTCCAAGTATGAACTTACAAAGAAACTGTTAATCTTGCTGGTCTTGAAGTGAATTTGTCCTCATCCACAGGATAATAATAATTTAAGGATCCTTGCCACACAATTTGATTGACTTCTTTTCAGAATATAGATTTTTTAATAATGTACTAACCTTTGTTGTAACTATGGTGTATCTGTAGACTGTAGAATAAAACACGAATGTCTTCAGAATAATCTGCTATTTTAACTTGTTTCGTCTCTGCACCTCCAGTCTTGCCTGGTGAAAGCTTTTTTCTTTGAATCCTGTCAAACTTCCTTTAATGTTAGTGTTCATGGTAGTTAGACATCATGTGAATACTCCTTTTGATGAGAAAGCATAAGGTCTTTTCTGTTGTCATCTTTCAAAAGTAGCTACTCTTGTAAGTGCATGAGGAAGTTACAGAAGCGCTGGATGCCAGAAGAAATACTCATGCCTCAGGGAGGATATCATCTGGAAGTAAACAAAATAGTGATGTGTTTCACTTACTGGAAGATAGAATATTATCATGTGTCTTTTCTGAGGAGGAAAAAAAATAATTTTGTAATATCGTCAAGTCTTTATGAATGTGCAGCAATGACCTTGAAAAGTAACTACTGTGACAGAGTGTAGAGGTGTTATCCCAGAGTTTCAATATGTTACCTCATGAGAACATTAATATATATATATGTATATAACATTTGAATATCATCTTATCGAACAACTAGAAATTTAGATTTCAAGATTATTTGTTTTGTGTGTGCAGAATGCGTAGAATGGGATTTAAAATACAGCTTAAGTGAGGGATACTTAAAGAAGTGTATTGAAATTATGATTACTTTTTTTCATTCGATAGGTAGTTAATGGCTCCATTTCTAGTAATCATTTCTTTGAGATCAAACATAGGCTAGAGCAGTTTTCCTAGCTCTCAGCTAAGGAAAACTCTGCAAAACATCTGTATTCATAGAACCTCTGTCTCCTTAAAAGGTCATCAGCATCTTTCTGAATTTACAGTAGTCCTTAACCAAAAATCATCTGTTACCTCCCCACAAAATTTGTCAGTACTTCTTTACATCCTTTGAGTTGCTTAGATCTCATTCATGTTTATAATAAACCAGACAGGAAATGGTTCTCCTTCATGTATGTGTACTATGCAGAAACAAAGGAGCATGAGAGTGTCATAATGTACCCATATCAAATTCAAACACAGCAAGTAGGTATGCTTTAAACATAGCTTCAAACACAACAAGCAGCGAAGCCCTCCGAATATCAGCATTGTCCCAAAAACCATTGTCAGTGAGTTAAAATCACTGCGAGTCTCTGCAACAGCCTGTAGAGATTCATCAGAGTTGGCAGAACCCAAATTTTTGCTTTCCTGCACTGGCATGCTGCTCACTTCACCAGGTAGAAGAAGCAAGATAAAACAAACTCAAAGCACTTTGATCCTTCTGAGGGTTTTCTTCCATTGTCATTGCTCTAGTTAAATAATAAAACAGTACACAGTTTGGGTCATGGAGACACATTTCTTCTACTACTACTGTTTACTGCTCTTCTACATCATTCCAATATATGTGGAGATTTTATCACTGCTTCAGATACCAGGAGCTCTGTTTGCAGGTTTTGGGAAGCAGCCTCCTTTTTAACAGAGGCCTTCTTAGAAGTGAACTGTGACTCCCTCCAGGGACATGTCATCATGAAGAAAGTCCTTGCTTTCTAGTTTCCTTGTACAAAATCAAGGTTTCTCAGAAGTACATTCAATTTGGAAAGTGATGAAATGGATAAAAATATGCCACTCTTGTTAAAAGCTAGCATACAATGACATATCTTTGACACCTAAAGCTTGCCTATGAATGTTTAATAAATCTTTGACAACCATAATGCAGTGTCAATAATTTGAGTCAAATTTTCAGCAAATACAAGAGTGATTCTATGATTGTATGATTTTTATTCTAGGAGTCAGCTAAATATTTTCCTGTTCATATACACACAGGTTCATGAGAAAGAGCTCTTTTAATACATGCCCTTTCATTTTGAGCAGCACAGAGTTTTCAGCAATATTGAATTTGGGTTTTATTCAAATTTTTAAACAGTCTTTTTGGTGATGCTTCGGCTTGAAGACAAAGAAAAATGGCTTCCTGAGAGCAAAAGGACTTCCTGAGAATAGAGGTTCTATTACCCACATTGCTTTATTTCTTAATTTCAACAAATGATGAAGCTGATTATTTGTTTTCAGGGAACAGATATATATGGCTAAGTTTTGAGCTACTTTAGATCTGGAGCATTTAGCTTAAAAGAGAAATTTCAATTTAAATGTATGAACTTGAATACTGACTCCATACCAGATTATCTATTTTTGTGGAAATTAAAAAAATAATAATAAAAAAAAATTGACAGCACACAACTAGACTTTAGAATACAAGGCCTTGTTTATCATTCAAGAAAAATGTGGTTTTTTAGCTAAGTCAGAAGCCTTCAGATTTTTTTTTTTAATTAGTGTACCAGAAAGGAGAAAGAAATAAAAAGAAAAGTAATTTATAATGTATCACATAGCTGAACAAAAACTTTACATGTTATTGAGCTAACAGGAAGGTGTTTCTGGTCAAAGCAAATGCTGTTCTCTTGATTATTCAAAGGTTCCACATTGCACAGAATAAGTCACTATTGAACCAGGATTTAGACCTTCTATTTGTAAATGTGAGTTACTGCCATAGCCATGTGTGGATGTGTCATGAGCAGAGCTGACAGCAGAGAGAAAGGCAGACAGGCTCCATAAAACCCATGTACGATCTCATACTGTGGCAATGACAATTTTGTGTCAACTGTAAATTCCTGCTTCCCTATTGGTAATTTTCCCGATCCCATATATTTATTACCCATGTATAAACAACTGCCACTACGGTAGGAAAGAATGCTGCTTGCTGAAGTTGTTTGAATGGAAAATAAAGGAAACATCCACTCGCTATATGCCATGAATTATTCCTTCTCTATGCACAATTCTTTCTGTTTCCATCTATCTGAAGAAACTGTATTTTATTGACTTGTATCCTGTATTACACATCTCTCTGCTCATTAAACTCAGGCAGAATTGCAGTGGAATTTAATATAGCAGTACCTATAAATAATTCTCACAATTTAGTTAATTTATACTAACTTATAACTAGAATTATCCGAACTAATGTCAACCAGACAGAGTGATATTTTTAAATTAAAAAATTGTAAAACATTATCTCAGTGTTATTCAGGCTAAGAATCTCATTTGGGAAATATCCAGTCTTTCCGTTTCTGCTCTGCTCAATGTGTGTTCACATATTCCATGAAAGTAGGAAGGATAGGATTTTGCAAGCAAAGCCAGACACAGTGTGCACTGAATCCAGGGGATCTCGAGGTTTAGTGGAACCAGAAAGACTACAGCTGTTAAGAACATTAATAATCAAACTCCTCACTGGAACTGTTCTACTTTGTACAGTTATTCATTTGTTGAGCTATGTTAGAGTATCAGGAAAAGTGTTTCAGTCAGGATTTTAAAATACAGCACCTCATGTCTCTTTATGACTTAGATGGGAAGTATCTTTGTTATTCTGAATGATTCTTTGGTATATAGAAAAATGAATTTGATATGAAATCTGGGATCATCAAAATAAGACAACATGCAGTTGATAAGGATAAAAAAAAGTGAAAAATCCTTTCAAAAAGAAGCTGAGAAAAGGCTTGGGACAGACAAAGCTTTGGACAAAGCTTTTTTTTTCTGTCTCTATCATGGGTACCAGGAAGAAAATTAGATGTGTAAATCAGTAGTGTGAGGAGACTCTACTGGGCATTAGCGCTCTTCCATCTCTAAAAGAAATTCCAAGGTTAAAAAGGCTATTAGATGCTTTTCAAGTCTTTTTTCTAAGATTCATTAGTCCTTTATTCTGGAAATTCTTGTTTCCTCCACTGTCCCTTTTCTTTTACCCAAAATCCAGTAATGATTTAACTTCTCGCAGAAATTAACACATCTAAACCTATAAATGGTTTTAGAGAAGATTACGGCACTTGAAAAAAGTTACTAGCAAAGAAATCTTGATGAGTTTGTTCCTAATGAAAAAGAATCCAAACAGATATTCCAAAGACACATAGAAACAGGAAAGCTATTTTAACTGTTTGCTTCATGAGTGAAAATTAAATGCAGAACCAGATGGAATTAGAAGTGAACTGCTGAAGTGACCTTCATGTGAGTTAAAAGTATGTGCATCTTTTATGATCTCTCATAGCATGTAAAACATATAGCAGCCAGCGATACTGGAACACATCTCTCAGTCAGCCCACCTGGTTTATGCTGATCTTACTCATATCTTGGGTTTTTTTGTGTTCTGCTAGGTTTTGGGTTTTTTGGGGGTTTTTTGGCAAGACAGGTTCTGCTACATAAATATTTACATGATTCATTCTCATCCTTTTGTGGCATTCAGAATAACACAAACATAGATACTGTGCATCTTAGAAGTTTTTTTCCTTTTCTCTATCTCCAAAGATCTTTTCTACAGAGCCTTTCAGTGAGATGTGTTCTCAGAAGTGCTTAGGCACTTGAAATATTGTTTGAAATACCAATTTCCATTTAATAAATGGAGTACTAAGCACTGATTAACTTACAGGCCAGACCGTGTCTGGAAGGCTGCAGATTTTGGATGTGAATGTGTGTGAGATGGCTTGATACCTTATCACTGTCTGGTGTCCCTAGGGGAGTTTGCAACAGAATTCTTTCGCTCTCACCAAATGCACATGCAAAGGCATAACATCTCCTTCTCAACCACTGAAGGGATGCTGTCTTCCACAGGAACAGCTTTTTTGGTTGCTCAGGGAGGTGAAGGACATTATCCTAGTTTTAAACTCCTTTTTTTCACTTTTAAAGGAATTGGTACCTTATCCACTGGGACACCAGTGTAGGTTATAGCACAGTGTTTAATCACTCAGGAGTACAGGCTGAATACTCCTTGCGGAGGGTGTGAGGAAAGTGAAAGTACTGTGGATATAATCTCCTTTTGTGCATTCACAAGTGCTAGGCTCAAGTGGATTAAAACATCTCTGGATGTAGAATACCCAGGGGATTGCTAAAGCTTCAGATAGCTACTCATCAACAGCACTTCTACACATTTCCAGGAATGACTGTTCAGTGTGTAAGGGCTTGTTCATAAAAGTCCTACACTTTCCTTTCTTTCATTTCCTAAACGATGTGGCACAGCTCTTTGCGAAGTGAGTCACGCTGCAAGTTTGGAGCAGGCAGTGAATCTATAGTATAGATGTCCTAAACAGACTTGAGCATAAAGAGGCTTAAATTTGAGACCTCTTAACCTGATGGTGTTAATCCTATGCGTTTGTTAAAGCTAATGTATAGCTTCTCTGCTTGTGAGTACAGGTTGTGTTTGTGAAATTTTTCCTAAATATTGAAACATATTGTGAGTCCGAACATAGAAAATGGGGTGTAAGTTGTTACGTGTTAAGGTATATAAGTGTCAGAAGGCAAAGACGTGTTCCAAGCAACGTTCTGTCTCTAATGCTTCCATCTTTGTAGAGCTCTTCAAAATATCTTACAGAAGGTATAAATGAAAAACTTGCAGCTTTACCCTGCATGGTAAATGTCTGACATACTGCAGAGGCATAATTGTGTGCATATATAGCAATCACATCTATCAGAAGAGTGAATGGTACAATTATTTTGAATTATATCAAATCCTAACTCTCATTTTCCATATTATATGGAAAAAAATTTGGTTAACTATAGTTACTTTTTACTGGATTTAAGTTTCACTAAATATCTTGTTTTTTCAGTATTCACTTATGATTGTGATCTTCACAAGAATTTATCTTAATCTCTTCTTCAAAACAAGTAGTTGATGTGTTCACTCTCATACACAAGATGTCTTTTCCATACTTAGGCTCTATCACTGGGGGTTTTGGCATAGTGTAAAAATTCTAAATGAAACTGAGTGAGCCACCTCTGTTTAATCTGCCTCCTGAAACTTGACCTTCACTATGCATCCAACATGACTTCTTTTCTTTATAGATTTGACTAGCCGTGCATGTTTATCTGAGTTATTAGGATTTCTTATAAAACTAGTTAGCTGCTTTTTTACCTTTTTTTTTTCTTTTGAAAGGGGGAAGCCTTTCTCTTTAGTTGTAGCTGTGTTTTTGTTATGATGCAAATTTGTTTCAGACATAGTTCAATAATTTTACTATCTAACTGAAGGTAGGACTCAAGTCATCCCTTGCCAAGGTGAGCAGGTTAATTTTGGATGTGTTGTGCATAAAAGTTTTTCCTATGCATTATTGCTTCTGCATGGGAGGTTTTCAGGTCAGATTTGCAAAGTTCTTGCAACAGGGTTGGAAAAAGCAGTGGAAAAAAATATATCATTGCTTCTTCTTGCACATAGACTTATGTGATTGAAATGTGTTATCTATGAATTATTTTTTCATATTTACTTGTAAGATAGGTGCTCTTCTTTTCTCTGCCCTGGTGGGGGACATCATCAGAAGTAGTGGTGAGGGATTTTCTGTCCTGGTAACACAGGAGGCAAGTGTTTTCCTGCCTCCTCTGCCTGCCAGGGCATCGGCATCTGCATGATTTCCCCGAGCTCCCTATCAGCAGCTCGTACTCCAATTTCATATTGCAGTCAACAGCCTTCTGCTCCTCAGGGAGTGCAGCCCTGGCAGTGGAGGCTGCTCAGAAGAGATGTACCCATGTCTCTGTCCTGTCCCCAGCTGGCCCTAGGAGCCCCACTGCTGGCTGCCAGAGCAACAGGCAGCCAGAAGCTGCCAGCACAGCTGCTCTCTGTTCTCTGGAGACCCTCTTCTTCTGGGACTCCCCAGTGAGTCTCTTGCCTACTGTTAATCAGGACCCAATTTTTTCATAACGTTCTCTCTTCCCTTGCTTTAAATAAATAAATAAATAAATAAAAGGAACCAAGAATCCAACTGTCTGTGTGCAACAGTGCAGATGTTGTTGTTTGGGCTCCATGTTCAGATAACATCAGTATTCTGTTTTGTTTATCTTCTGCCAGGGGAGCCTATGAGGACATTAGCAGAGACAGTGCTGGAGACATAGCTCCTGAGCCTGTCACTTTCTGTGTCAGTGGAAGCTGCACTGAAGGGACTTGTCAGAAGAGAGCTAGCTCTGCGAATTAGTTTGTAACAGCTGGCTGCTTCAGAGAAAGGGAATTTTCCTCATTGCCAGATCCCACCTCATCAATATTGTATTGCTTTCACTCTCCCTGAGAAGCCAGAGTAGGCATAGTACATCTTTACCCATTTGCACAGTACATCAGAGAGTTTTAATGTCATTATATTGCCTAGAATGGAAGTTGCATTAAAAATGCTTTAGGAATTGGGCTTCCTGCATCTTTTTAATGTTATTGCATTGGAAGGAATGACTGCAATTGGTAACAGCATTATGGGGAAAGCAAGAACTAATTTGCTTCTTTCACCAGAAATAAATTAAGGAGGTCTTGAAAGAAGTGCCACATGCAATGGAAAAGCTTACAAAAATTAAGTAGTTCTCAATTATATTTGAATACCTGGTCTTAGTTCAACTATATTTCCTATGTGAATAAAGGAATAATGTTTTACCCATAATTTAGATATGCGTTTTGTTTGCTGTGTCTGGTAATATGTTTTGACATGGAGCTAGAGCACATATTTAACATCTTGTTTCACATCTGTACCAGGGTGGAAAGCAGATCTGGTGCCTCCTCAGATTACTAGTTTTTGTGACAGGAGAAATGGAGATAATGAATTTGGACGATCCGGATTTCTTCTATAATTTGCTGTAATGGCCCCTTACAAAACTGCTGTGCTTCATTGCAGGAGGTAGGAAGCAATGACCTCTAGAACTAGAGAGAAAATCAAAGCTGATGATTCCCCTAAGAGATTATTCAGATTCTCTGTCTTTACTAACTAAGCAGCAGTTCATGTAATCTATCTGAAATATTTCTCTCTTAAATAGTACACTAGGGACTGGAAAAGTGGATGTCCTAATCCTAATCCTACCACAGACTAAGGACAAAGAGGAGAAAAAAATTCACTCTTTGTCTACCCACTTACACTTCTGGGTTTGGGTTTTTTTGTTGCTGTTGTTTTGTTTGATTGGGTTGCTTTGCTTTTTTTGGTGTTTTGTTTTGTTATTTGGTTAGGTTTGTTTGGTTTTTTTACTACAGTGTATTTGCTTGTGTTTAAATATAACACTGCTATTGCAATGCTGCTGTATTGCAATTGCTGCCATGACAAACCTGGAAACTATGTTGGATTCAGCTTGCACTTCCCTTGTGAAGCATGTTCTTTTCCCTCTAAACAGGCTACTATACAGCATTCTTGGCTCTGTCTTTACAACACTTAGTGCTGTTACCAAGACAAGGAATGTAGTTGTTGGTACTTAGAAATATGTGAAAGAAAACACATACTCAGATAAATACAGCTACAGCTTTTAAAATGCAGTTAAGTACAACTGGGAAATAGAGTTAACTATTCAAACCAAATTCATATTTGCAACATACCTTGCACAAGGAGACAAAACTGGTTTTGCAATTATTAAGGTTATACTTATTCTAAAATGTGAATCATCTCATGGCAGAGAACTTTCAAGTCTTTCCCCTTAAAGCAAAATACCGAACAGAAATAATGCTACCTCAGAGTCCGATGTATTTTTTGCACAGAAGTCTCCAGCTTTTGTGTGCTGGTCTAGCCAGTTGTATTAGTTTTCTCTACAGATTTTTCCCTTTTGGGACGTTTTTTCCCGCCAAGAAGTAAAAACTTGTATTTCTTATGGCTAGTGTTAGCCTGAAACCATCTGGTAGGTTGAGCCAGACTCATACAACACTAACTGTGCACTACCCCCAGCCTTACTGGTGTTGCTGTATCCATGCTGGCTTGTGCCATACATGGATTTCAAACTGTCTAGTGATAAAAATCCTTAATGTCAGACATGTAGAATGTCTTTTTCCTTATCAGTTACCAGTGGTATTTGGAGAAGTTCACCAATGTTTGAATTGCTGCCTTCTTCCAGGGCTGCAGACTTTTTTCTTTTCCTCTGTCTGCATGCATGTGTGTGAAGAACTTGACTTAATGTCTTGAACATAATGAGAAAGAAGTTCTTTACTGCTGTAGACATCTGGGGCTTATCTGGTCCAGCTCCCTGGTAAGCAAAACAAATTTCAAAATAAGGTCAGATTGCTCAGCTGAGTTGTGAGAACCTTCAAGGAGGCACTGCTGGGGCAGTCTATCACCGCGCTGATGACCCCAACAGGATATTTTTACCTTGGTACATGAGGAATTGTGTTTATTGCTACTTGCAGCCACTGCCTCTTGTCCTTTCACTGTGCCCCTGAGCAAACTCTGACAGTCTTTTCTACAAGTTTTTGTTGTGGAGCACATCAGTTACCTCTCGCATTTAACCTTCTTTAGTCTGCATGAACCAATTCCCTTATCTGCTCATCATACATGCTCTTGTACTGAGCTTTTCACATTCTTTCTAATACTAAAGTTAACTTCCACAGGGCAGATTAACGTGAGTATTGCATATCAGGATCCCTTTTTACTACTGATTTAGCTAACAAAAGCAAACTGTTACAAAGAAATAACATTTATGTAACATTTAGTAATTCCAATTCAGATTCTAAAATGAAAAAACCCTGGCCCTTCTGTTTTCTTAATTTTCCTTGTGGTTTTCAGCTTGTTTCCTCTGCATAATATATAGAGGTAATTGCCATGCCTGACCACCCAGCTTCATCAAGTCCATAACCATACTATTCAGTCTTGTTCTTCCTAAGACACCTGTGTCACCTAAATTCCCCAGCATCCCCTAAGGCTACTCCTTTTGAGCACAGAAGTTTGGCAGAGCATTCTGTATCAGTTTATTGGTACAACTGCCACTAGGTCACAGTATTCCTTATGATTTTCATAATGAGCCAGTGGCAAATATGCCTGAGACAATAACCTGGTTCACATTTGAATTACACATCCAGTCTCTCAGGGAAGTGTGTTAACTGTAATTGGAGCAGATCCTGAGTGTACCATACAGAATTCTACAAGATCTTATACGCAACTTTATTCAACTGAATTTGAATTTGGGCAGAGGAAATCAGGCCAAAAGTACCATCCCGAGTTTTTAATTTGCATCAGGTTGTAGAATATACGGAGGAAAAATGTTCTTTCTTCTGTGGATTCCATCATTCTCCCAGGTCACAGACACCCTTATAAGGTAGCCACCAATAAAACACTTTATTGCTAGATTGTAATTTTTAGTAGTGAGAAGACAAAAACAGAAATGCCAACAGTAGTAGCTTGTCTCAAATTTAGCTTAGAGCGTTACAGAACTATCATCAATATACAGGTTCTTGTCAGCTACTTCCTATTTGGTTTCCTCTCTTATCTGCTAAACTTCTAAATCAGTTTTGAAAGAAAGTTAATAGTATTTAAATGTGGCGTATGTGTATGTAAGTTCTGTGATATACAAAATGCAATATATCTGTCTGAGTGTATGTATGTACACAATATATATATACATAAAACATTGCAACAAGCAGACCTGCATTAGTTGCTGGGAAGAGAACATAGCAAAGTACTGAACACAAGTTTTTTGCTTTCCTTATCTTTCCCTTAGCTCCCATGACCAACAGAGCTGGAGAAATCACTTATAACAATGTGTACCTACACAAGACACCATGGTTTGGCTGTTTGTCCAATTTGTCCTTAAACAGCATTGAATAAAATGCTTTCATCCCCAAGCCAAAGTCAGTGGCTCTCTCATGTTTGTGCATACACAGATCACTTTGGTCATAGTCACAGTCCCAGCAGGAACTGCTGAATTCATTATTCTACCCATAAAGAAAAATCTCAAGCTTTTGGAGTTGGGAGATTTCTCCCACTAGATTCAGTTCTCAAGGATGACGTAATTGCCTATGCAAAATTTATGACAGCAGAAATTAATTTCCATGTCTGTGCCTAACAGTGATCCTATTCCTTCTTGTGTTCACAAAACATGGGAGAAAAAAAAAAGTTTTTTTTTCACATTGGCTGGCCACGTGAAATTCATCTGATTATTTTAATTCTTAAAGATTGTGCTTTTATGGCAAAAAAAAAAAAAAAAGGGGAGCAGCAAGAGTTGAACTTTGCCTAAGTTGCTGAGTTTTGAGCTTTTAAGTTGAATTGGTCTAGCTCAATAGACCTAATGCAGCTGAAAATTAACCATTTCGCTGTTCTATGTAAGAGCTTAAATATGAACTGAAAATATCACAATAAAGAACTGAAAGTTGTTCTACTAATAAACATTACAGCTAAATCTTGCCTTCTTCTATTATGCCATTTAAAACCAGAGGGAAAAGAATCCCTTTAATAAATGATAACTACTTTCCAGTAGTGGATCTGCAAAATATATATTGTTTATTTGCTAAGCATGAAGAATGTTGCATAAGGCATAAAAGTAGCCTGTGTCTCAAAGAACATTTTAATCTAACAACAGATACGTTGAGTAGGCAAAACATGCCAGAGTCCCCAGAAGTAGATAATTGGTCTTTTTCATGAAATTTCTAATAGAATTTATTCACTGTTTCTGGGCTAAGTTGAAAAGGTCTTGTCTAAATATGTGCTGAGACGAGTCCATTTACTACTCTGTATGGAAATAGACTTAATACGAGAAGTGTTTAGGAAGGCTTCATCTGGCATCATCACATCAATGAGAGACTGAACTACTTCTTCGAAATTACTTTCTTTACTGAAGATACTAGATCTTTGTACAGGAAGAGGGAATTTTATTATGTATTATAAATTTCAACAGTCCCTTCTTGCTATGATTTTCTCTTTTCATATCTGTACTGTATAGGACTAAGAATAATATTTGAAGTCAAGGAGACTACCTGTTCGTTTCCTGTAGGTACAGATGTTTGGTATACTAATCCAAAACAGAATCTGTCTAACTGCCTTCAAAATCTAGGCTGTGTTAGTCAGAGTTGTGAAACCCTTGCACCTGCAGTTGAGGGAAGGGTGTTTTCAATAGCAAAGATCTCTCTGTGGCATCAAGTGTTCTAAAAACAAAATAAAAACCAAACCCCATGCTGTTTGCTCTTTTTGGTGCCCAAAATAAAATGTATGTTGGCATGAATCTGTCTCTGGCAGACAGATCATGCAACTGCTGATTTCACAAGTCTTGTGAAAATTATCTGTGAAGCTCTCAGACACCAGCAAAGATAGTTGCAAAAAATCATTAGCATAGACTGTTCCTCATTTATAGTCTTATGCAAGTGGGAAGAAAATGGATATCTACTGATTTCCATAAACAGTTCTTGTACATATAACTGAGAAATAGCTGTGTGTTGAAAGGCTGAATTCTCCTGTAACTCAAACTTGCTGATAATTATTTTAAAAATTCCATTACAATTTCATGACAAAAAGTTATTCATTGCATTTTCCTACTGAGGTATGAAAAATTATCCTTGGCTACAGGTCTTCTGACCTTCTCACTTGAAAAATTTTAGAACTGTAAGGATTAGGAGTAGGCGAACGAGTAGTTTTGAATGGATACTGAAAACCAGCAGCAAGTGGTGGCTGGCAGGGATAGGGCAGACTCTCTTCCATGCACTAGAGGGGTACTGTCAGTACTGCTTCCCCATGCTTGAGCTGAGAGCATGGGATGGTGGAGTTGGGACCTGGATTACTGCTTCAAGATTTAGGGAAGAACCCAAACAAACAAACAAAAAACCCCACAAAAAACCCAAACAAACAAACAAAAAAAAACAACCCAAAAAACAAGTAGTACCAGGAAGTTGGATTGAGGTGTATCCACCCCACCAAGACTAAGAAAATGTTTTTTCACATCTATGTGAGTGATGTTCTGGATTCTCACCTTGCTCTCCGAGTCAGGATTCATGCCACACTGAAACTGCTGCAATAGTTGGAAAGCTTAAGTTTCATCCAGAATGAAAGAGGCAGCATTGTGGCAGCACAAACTCAGGAGTGACTGGCATTGGAGAGGGATTATAAACACATGCATAAAGCTTGTTCTGAATGCATGAGACTTGATGGATTTGCTATTGGCCAGTGGATTTTTATAATGTAATACAGGAGTTCACCTACAGGACAAGTAAATTCTTTAGTTTAAGTAGTGGAAATGCAGCCTCCTTAGGCCATGGCAGAATACTTGCCTTCTCAGTGTGGGAAAGGGTAAAGTGCTTAATATGCTAATGATATGTACTCCTTTTCTAATTTTGTTATTTTATTCTTTTTGTGGCTTAATATGATGAAGGTGATGGCAATAATAAGTTCTTCCTTTGAGGAAAAGACTGCTTTTCATCACTCTTTATTTGGTACTTTTTATCAAGAGAAGTGGAGATCTAAAGAAAACAATACATGATTTTTTTCCTTCCTGAAAATATAAAATATTAGCTTTCAGAAATAACAAAATATCTTCTAAAACTTACTTTTTGAATAGGAAATATCTTGTGCTTAAACATTGTGTAGTTTACTCGAAGGGAGTTAAAAGTACTTTGCTATATGTAAAACCATTCTTTATTACATTCTTGATAGGATTAAAATCAGCTGTAAGCAACAATAATTTAATTAAATTTTATTTAAGCCTAATGCTTAGCCAATGCTTGTGAATCAATATACACACTGCTTCTTTTCCAGTTCTGTTTTCATGGTTTCTACTAGTATCAAATAAAAAAGCCCCAAATCAATATAGCCCATTTAGAGCCTGGCCATGAAATATGACTCACTAAATAAAAGTGCATTCATCTCTAGAAGCAGAAAATATATTTATATCTCTTCCCATAGCCTATGCATTTATTTCTGAATTAAATTTAGCAGTTTAGTTCATGTCACATCTTAGTTTCTTGCTTAGGTTTTAGCACACTGAGGAGCTTTCTGATGATCTGTTTATGATTTTCTCCTTTCCTCAATTGGTAGGTGTATAATATTTATATTAAATTAAACTTCATGGTACCAGCCACAGCCTTTAAGTCCTCAAATTGAAACATACAGTAAGTCCTATCTTGTGTTCAGCCAGGAGATGAAAGGTAAGACTTTCCAAATAGAAGGTAGCACATATGCAGGTAGTTTTTGGGTTTTTTTATGATAGTTATCAAACGCAAAATTAGGTTTCATTTAGAGGCACACAAGGGGTATTTAGCACTCAGATTCCCTTTATTTCAAAGAAATAGTTTTTTTCTCCACTTTTCTCAGTGGAGAAGATGAGATGTCTTCAAGCTGTCACACAAGTTTAACATAAAGTTGTCAGCCAGCACTGAGTGAATGTAAATTTTGAGCCTGATGCTTCAGTACCCCATCCTTGTGTCTGAGTAATCTGCTTGACACCACAACGCATGCATAAACAAACAAATTTTACACACAGTTTGAAATAATTCTAATGTTGTCTATAGATATATCTGTGTCAAGGTGTTTCAAGTTTAGATCTGTAAGGACACAGAAATGGAATGCCTTGGAATGCTTGATTTGACTGCTGGCAGTGGCTTTTCATGTTGTCCACTTGTTGGAATCCTATAGAAGCTAGGAAACACAGAAGAAGGCTACACACTATCTATGGCAGTACCCTGCAGCTTCTACTGTTTCTTCTTTGTAGATGATAAGGAATTTATCCTATTATTTCTTTGGTTTGCATTTTTTTTTAGTTTTTTTGTTGTTGTTGTTTGTTTTTGGGTTTGGTTTTTTGGTTTTTTATTTTTTTTTTTGGTTGGTTGGTTTTGGTTTTTTTTGTTTGTTTTGGTTTTGGTTTTGGTTTGCTTTTTTTGTGTGCGTTTTTTTGTTTTAGTTTTTGTTTTTTGCTTGGTTTTTTTAGGGGGGGGTTTTGGGGTTTTTGGGGGGGTTTTGTTGTTGTTGGGGTTTTTTTGGTCTGTTTTTTTGTTTTGGTTTTGGTTTGGGGTTTTTTTTGTTGTTCTTATTGTTGCTTCCAGTATTGAATTAGCAAGCAAATCTCATTGCCCAGGAGTTTGAAAATTCAAACTGACAAAATTTACATATGTTTTCCATGGAAACTTGCCATTATAGGAAATCTCTGCTGTTCCATGAGAAGGAAAAACAATGTTTTGACTGATTTTAGGGAAAACAAGCTGGTCAAGCTATTAGTTTGATAAACAGACTGTCAACCAATTTGGACTTTTGCGTATTAATGTTTCTATAGGTAAGGTAATTATTTGCATGTATCAAGTGCGATGACTGTATCAGGGCAGATAATATCAGCCAGTAGACTGCTTATTAATGTTGCATAGAAAATTATAATTTTGGACACATAACAGGATTTCTATACTCTGGGAGAAATGAAGAGAAAGTGGATAAAGAGGAAGTGGAGAAGTTTAAGCTACAGAGTCTTTCATTCACAGAAGACTAGTGTGAATAGGATATATTAATGTTTTCATTTCAGAGCCAGCTTTGAGAAGTTGCTGCCAGAAAAAGTAGGGCTGGTAGTATTTTAGAAAGAAATTTAGAAAGAAATAGAATTTTCTGTGGAAATGAGAAATACAAGGAAACAGACTTATGTGTTTGGTGTTTCTGTATGTTAGGTCTGTTACAAAAGGAGTAGCTAGTTCCACCTGTTTTCCTTAACCTCTGTCTTCCTGCCCATTTTTCCTGATTCTAGTTCCAATGAGATTGGTTACTTACCCTACACAACGTTTCTTATTAACTAGGGTGTTTAACCCAGTCATCATGACCACCACTGAATCATACCTGCAGGGTGTTTGCTAGGAAAGGCGTGTGATTAATGGTGCTACATATTAGTGGCTAACTACTTTTTTTTTCTGCGTTCACTCAGAGTCAGGATTGAATGTGCAAAGAAATGAATTTTCTTGTTCAGACTTGGTTGTTTATTAAATCTTATCTAAAGTACAGAGAATTCTGCAGCACTTCTAGCTAACAAGCCAAGAGCGAGCAAAAATAGAGGTGTATCTTACTAATCTTACAAGGTCTTTTATAGCTTAACTATCCAATTAAAAACTAACATCTGTATTATTTATACTTTTGACCCAATAACCAAACACCTGTGACCCACACTGTGGTACTAACTATCCAATTAAAAAAAGTACCACCTAGAACTAAGAAGAAGGAACAAGAAAGAAGAAGAGACAACGCCCAAGAACCTCCATCTTGTCCCATACCTATTACTATATTCTAAACCCCCAAATTCCAAACCCTTCACACACTTCTAACTACACACCAGTGATTCTAACTCTATCACTCAAATTTGGAAGCCTTCTCCAAGGCCTCAAGTCAAAAGCAGTGTTCTTTTGAGCCACAGTATCAGAAAGCACAGAAAGTTTAAAACTCCCAGGCTTTAGGGTTCCAAAAGGCTTGGTGACATTTTAGGCTATGGTTAATTGCTTAAAGCAAATGTATTGTTCAATGTGTTTGCTGTAAGCAGGAAGAAGGAGAAGACACCAAATGCTGAAGGACAATGCTGACTGTTTGGGAAGTGAAGTGCTACCATTGTCAGAGTTTCTTTATATGTGGTACAGCTCTTAATGTTCCAAAATGAACTGTGAGCTTTTGACACAAAGAAAACTATTATGGGGTTGTGACTTCACATCACTTTGTTTTGCTTATTGATAATAAGTTTCTTCTTGCATGCAAGAAGCAGTAAATGGGAATACCTGTGATTCAAACAGACTAACACTTTTAAAGTCAGTTTTCCTGTAAATGGCTGCAGTACTCTCAAAAGCCTTTTCCATTTTACAATACTGGGGGAAAACAAGAGGAAGATGTACTTTCATGCACATTTTCCAAAGACAGATCAGGCCCCATGATCAGTAGTTTCTGTGTTGGCATGTAGATATGCCATGCCCAGACATAGGCAGACTAGGGTCCCTTGCCCAAGAGAAGAGTTAGAAATGGGGTTTAATGAGAAGAGAAAGCAGACTACACTAATCAGGCCCAGTCCACATCAGCTAAGTGTCCTGATCACGCCTGTTTGCACTTTAATGATCCCTTTCACCCCACTGTTTTTTTGGCTATACTGCATGCTCTTTTGACTCTCCTCCATGCTTGTTTTCCCCCATCCAACCAGGTCCCTCTTTGTTCTTCTGCTGAACATCCCATAATAAGCCCAAAACATTCTTGCCAACACGAAGTCCCATGGCTCTGTTGGCCACAGCCCCACAGCCTCTGTGAGGATGCAGTGGCAATGGATCTCAGGACTGTTGGTGGAGCAGCCTGGTCTCCTGCTCTCACTTGAAGAGCCCAATCAGAAGGGATCACCATGGATCCCCACCTGATTTTCCCATGTCTTCTTTGTATTTGTGGAGAACAGCTACAGAAACAAAACCTGGATTCTTCAGAAAAAAATCCATTTCATTGAAAACCCAAGTAAGTAATGGACTACTAGCATGCGAGGGGCTCTAAAAATATGTGAGAACTAGGGCTTGAGACAGAGTCAGATGTGGTTTTTGATACTGCAAGGTCTGACTCCTGCTTAGGGACCACCTGCAGCTGATTTGCCATCCAAGAGCCTCCTGAAACAGAGGACCCCAATCTAATGGGAAATCACTCTTGAGAAATTTTCTCAGAGAAGTTGTCCAGTAAGTTCCAGTAGGTAAGTGTTGGTAAATCTCACAAAAATTCTACGCTGGCATTGCGACCATTATGTTTTCAGCACAATTTAGTGAAATGACTGAATTGAATATGAAAGAGATTTTGATTTTCAATTGTCAAATGAACATTTCATTTGATAACCATCAGATCTAAATAAACTCTATTAGCATTATTTAATGAAACATTTTATTTCTAGTTTTATATATTTACCCTGACTAAAAGTGGGATTCTCTGCTGTCCAAAAATGCTTGTTACTTACAGGAAAGTACAGTAGTAGTCATAGTACCAGCAAGAGTACTCAAAGAGACCTGAAAAGTACTCCTGCAGTAGTAGGAGGGTAGTTATAGGTTAGACATAAACAGGGCATTACTGTGTGGACGCAGAAGCATTGACTCAGAGAAACTGTGAATGCCCCATCCCTGTGGAAGTGTTCAAGGCCAGGTTGGATGGGGCTTTGAGAACCCTAGTCTTAGAGGAAGGTGTGCCTTGACAGGGAGGTTGGAGCTAGAGAATCTCCAAGGTTCTTTACGACTCAGACCCTTCTGTAATTCTATGCTATAACACAATATGCTACCATAGTATTGTAAAAATTGCATTTCCTAGATTATGTATGTATTGGTGACAGTATTTCACAGTGCTTCTTAGCCACAAGTCTTCTGTCTTATTAGTTCTTAATCCCTTAACTCATAGGGATAAAAAAAGAGTGATTTCATTTTACTTATGGTTTGCAGATTGGGAAACTGAGGCAAAGTCCAGGAAGATCTAAGTAAGATTATTTAGGAATTTGCTGGCAGAAGTTTCAACTTTCAGTTACCCCTCTGAAGGTTCAGCCATGCTGCAATTTAAACACAATGAGAGAAACATCCAGAATTTCCTTCTGCCAGAAACACAGTTAATGTAACAAGGTTTAAGTCGAGAGTGACATCCAGTGGTCAGACCCATTTTACTTCTGACTTTTCAATCCTCTGGGCAAGCAGCAGTAATCAGGTATAGACTAGACTAATTTAGCCCTTTTTTTTTTCCCCTCAGCATCTTTCGTGGAAAAACAGATCTTGAAAAATGTGTGTTGCTCAAAAAATTTTTCAGTGTCTATGAAACCATTTTGGCATCAGGACTGTTTGGAAATTCCTTGGTTGTGATTATTGCTTTATGCCTCTGCTGAGTATAATTTATAGATTGTATTTTTGGATTGATGATCCCTGACAGGGATCCTTTTACTGACCGACTCAGACCTGCTGAAAACTTGCAGAATGAGATGTATAAGTGTGTGTCTGTGCACATCTTTATGTGCATATTCTAGTAGTGGTCTTTGATGCTTTGCTCTTTCCATTTTATTACACAGTTTAGGAGAAAAATTCCCCTAAGGGACACTGAAAGATCTGACCACATCTGTCCACAATAAATCCATTCTGCTGTGAACATAGTGTCTAAACTCTTCGAGGAGTCTCTCATGGAACGGTCATCCATAGAGTAGAAATACAGATCTATCAAACAGGCTATTTATTCATTTAACTGTCATTAAATAGTACTTTCTTTTAATCAGATCTAGTCATTGCCATGTGTATCTCCTAACATCACAGTGGTTTTACCCTTATCAAAAGGAGCAAATCTCCACAGATCACATATATAACAAAACCTGCTTATCAATTAATGTTAAAATCAGGCAAAGTGATGACAACAGGGGAAAACAGGGAACACAGGACTTATAATAAATGCTGTGTTACACATGGATAATTATCTTGTATCTCTTGGGAGTAAACCGATGACTAAAAATGTACATGGTAAGAGAGGAAACTTTTATAGAAGTGAAAAATAGGAAGAACTCTGGTATGTTTAGAACAAGAGAAAAGCTGATATTATCTCTCTCAAAGAAACATCACCAACCTGTGTATTCTCAATATGACAGTTACATCATGCCTTTTTATTCTTTGTCCCACAGCTGCTAATTAATGTGTAAATTACTGCCTGTTATCAGGCTGACCCTACAAATTCACCTGATACGTATTCCTATTAAAGAAACTATTTATCAAGTTTATAATTCAGTTTGTATCTAATCAATTAATATGGGGTCATTCAATTAACTAAGTCTGGACTAAAAGATAACTGAGTCAGATAATTTAAATAAGCTATTTTATTTTAGCAACTAGTCTGAAATGAAATGACATCTTAGAGATGTGACATATGAATTGAAAAGACAAGGGGTATATCTTTTTAAGATATTACTTTCCTTAAAACTGTTGTTTTAATTAGGTATATAGAAAAGCATTCTTCCAGACATGACTAGCAGATAAATGTAATAAATTTAATTTTTACTGTAGCGGTGAAATCAAACTTCATATAAACAGAATTCCAGGCTTGGACACCCATGTTACTAATGTATCTAAATTCGTATTCAGAGTGTGCAGTTAAGGTATTTCTTTCATTTATTTTTGTTTCTTGTAGTTCTATGGAGATTGTCACTTTTTTTTTTTCCCAACTCAATTTAAAGGAATTTATTTTTGGTTATCTTCAGAACAGCTGGAGGGTCAATTTTCTTTTCCTGTTTTGAGTAAGCTGCCTTTTTGGCAAGGCAAGCAATGGCTATTGCAAATCAGTTTTGAATATTAAATTTGTGTGTCTGCTTGTTTATTATTTTTTGGACTGGTAAAATGGTCCACAATAGTTATAACAAAGATTATTGCATTGTGTATGGTGCACTAAAATAAAGGATCCATATTTCTCAGCATGCTTTACCAGTTATTTCTTCTCACACTAATACCTAGAAAAATCAGTGCCCTTATTTTTGGAGGGGTCTAATGCCCTCAGGAAAGTACAGAAACCAATTGTAGTCTGTTGTTTTTGTCATACAGAAAATTGAAAAACATCACATGGTAAGCACTGATTATTATTTCTGACTGCAAGCCCAATGTAATCTTCCAGACTAAAATTTTTCTCATTGCATTTTGTGGCAAAATAGTCATGTTTCATTTAAAACAGTAATAATGTAAGCCTAATAATTGCCAAGACAGAAATGTAGTGTTGCATGCAATATTCTGTGTTTGTAGAGAACCTTTTATCCTGAAAAATGTCAGTGCATTTTCCAAACTAAGTATGTACTAAGGCTATATTTATCACTGGAAGTGGAAAATACCCATCATCTGTCATTACTAGCACAAATCAAAAGTCAACTCACTACAGCTATGCAAAACACGTAGGGTCTTAACACTGAGGGTGATGACACAAAACTGCATTATATGGCATGTTGCATAGCCAAGGTGGTGATGTTTGACTTGGGAGTGCTAAGGAAATAAAATGTGAATAAATAAATAAAAATATAATAGACATTTTTAATGTTTAGTATGGGTAGATATAGGATTTCATGGTGAGAATAACAATTCCATGATTAATGTAAGTGAAAATGTCAGTTATGCACAATGTGAACTCAACATTCTTTGGGCTGAATATTACGAATTGAAAATCAGTGGGATATATTCAAAGCCTTCCTTTCTAGAACTGACATTGTCAGTTTCATCATGAGTTAAAGGGGCTTAAAAATTCCAACTGAAACACAGGTAAATAATTGCACTCCTTGGTGAGCAAGTTATTATTGTTTCGAATGCCAAAAATAGCAATCCAGGCAAAGCTTGAATTTAAAGATATCCCTTACTTCACTTGGTGTGTGCAAAGGGTACAGAAGGCAAAGTGTAACTGCATAGACATGCAAAATTTCCCTCTGTGGAGCTGAAACTCCTCAGGTTCAATGTGCTTGGTTTTCCTTTAAGCCTCAAAAGGATAAAACATCCCTCTCCCTTTTAGCTTATTCACTCCCTCACTAGGTCTGTCTTTGCCTGCCTGAAGCCCTCATGTAACAGTCTCCTCCAGTACATTTCTAGTATGGTTAACTTTATAGTGGATTTTACTTCTCCAGTGACTTTCTAATCTGGCTTCAGCTTCCATAACCACAGTCCAGTGGCTTCAGAGAGATAGCTGTGATACTGTTTCCTTTTCTTGACTATTCATCTGAAGTGGTTTGGGTTGTGTTTGTGTGAGTGCAGAGTGTGGAGATGCTGGTTTCTTAATGCTCAAATCACTTAAGTCATGAGCTTATATAAAAGCGGGAGAGGAATAAAGGGACAATTGTATGTTGGGTAAGCTTAAATTGTATAACTAGTAGCCTCCTGCATAATATATAGGAAGTGTTAGGATGGGATCCTTCAGTGGGCTCCGTGGTAACTGGGAGTCTGCTCTATACATTCATATTTGTATGCATTGCATGGTGCAGTAGGGATTTAAGATGGAGAGATAAAATAATCACTCATTTATTGGGACCATAATGAAATACTGTTATCATTTAGCTGTATCAGGTTTGCATGGCAAGATTTTTGTAGCAGGGCAGCCAGTGGGATGGTTGCTGTGAGAGGATGCTGGAAGCTTTCCCCATATGCACTACAGTGAGTGCCAACTGGCTGCAAGACAGACCCACTGCTGGCCAAGGCAGAGCCCATCAGCAACAGTGGTAGCACCTCTGGAATAATGTATTTAAGAAGAAAAAATACAGCCGTGCAACAGCATCCAGAGGAGAGGAATGAGAATACAGGAGGGAAAGAACTCTGCAGACACCCAGGTCAGTGGAGAAGGGCAGACAAAGATTCCCCTGCAGTCTGTGGTGCAGACCATGGTGAGACAGCTGTGCCTCTGCGGCCATGGGGGTCCATGGTGAAGTCATAGCCAACTGCAGCCATGCAGGATGTCACATGGAGCCGCAGGGTGCCTCAAGAAGGCTGTGATCCCCTGGGAGTCCCATGCTGGAGCAGGCTCCTGTCAGGACCTGTGGTCCTGCAGAGAGAGGAGCCCATGCTGGAGCAGGTTCCCTGGTAGGACTTGTGACCCTGACCCCATGGGACCCACGCTGGGGCAGGTTGGGAAAAACGGCAGCCTGTGGGAAGGACTCCCATTTGAGGAGTTCATGGAGGGCTATCTCCTGTGGAAGGAGTCCCATGCTGGAGCAGCGGAGGAGTGCGAGGAGTCCTCCCCGAGGAGGAAGGAGCAGCAGACACAATGTGATGAGGTGACCACAGCTCTTTCCATGTTTCTTTGTGCCACTGGGGGCATAAGGTGGAAAAAACTTGGAGTGAAATTTAGCCTGGAATGAAAGGAAGGGTGGGGATGGTTTTTTAAGTTTATTTTTAATTCTCATTATCCTACTCCGGTTTGAGTAGATGTATTCGATTAATTTCCCCAAGCTGAGTCTGCTTCGCCGCAATGATAATTGGTGATTGATCTCTCCTGATCTGTCCTGGTCCTTGTCTTTCCCCATGAACCTTTTATTACATTTTTTCTCTCCTGCCCAGCTGAGGAGGGGAGTGATAGAGCAGCTTTGGTGGGCACTTGGCTTCCAGCCAGGGCCAAACCATCATATTAGCAAAACAGGAAAACAGAGCATCTGTTTCTGACATTCTTTGTGTAATATTGCTGAAGGCCCTGGATAGATGCCTACTCTTCTCCCAAGGAGAAGTTGTTTATGTCTGAGCTTATGTTAGACAGCTGAAGAAACGAAAGCAAATAATGGTGTTTGCTAACTAGTTCCTCCATACAAATAAAGAAGAATGAAATATTAAGAGTTAAATTATTTGTTAAACAAACAGAGATAGTTCCATTCTGAAATAGTTAATCAGGGTTAATACTAGCTTTCAAAAAATCAGAAGTCTGGTCTGGGGTCCTCTTAATTACCCTATCCCTCAAATATACATATGTTAGTCACAAGAAACCTTACATTTTATTCTAATAATTTTATGTCAGATTAACAATGAAGACAGAGAAGAGGCATAATCAAAGACTGTAGTTCTTGTGACCTAGGGAATGGATGAGAGAGTGTGCGTAGCTTTTGTTCCACTCATTAATTTGATGTAATCAGTTACTACAAACTAAAAAAGAAATCACTACAATAGCATCTTACATCTAAAAATGAGTTATTCAATGTGGGGAGCATGCAGCCACCTTTTAAAAAAAGATCAAATTTCAAGGACAGTCTTACCACAATTGTCAAAAAACTTCCAGCACTTCTGCTGTAGAATTATTTCCTTTCATCACAGTATTTCTACTGGAAATCTCTGAGTAACATCAAGAGGGTAAGCAGTGCTTAGTAAAAATGAAAATTAAGAGACATTATTTGTACTCAAAAGAAGATTAGTGTGGTGATATTGCAGATGTTTGAAGTGTTGCATTGCATATACAGATAAATAAATTACCTCTCTTCCTTCTGTTAATAATTTTAGATTTACCTGAGATAACAGCATGTTATTTGCTTTGGTGTTATTACACTGATCTCATTGCGACTGCCGTTATTTACCAGTTTTATTTTGGCTCTGGAGGAAGTAGTGGACATTGGCATAGAAAATGCTTTCTTCTGGACACAAATATCTCATCAGTTAATACAGGTGTGGGTCCTTTGAGGTAGATCTGATCCTGCTTTAGTCTTTTCAGAATCAGTTTCACTCTTCTTTATCACCATGAGTAGGCAATCTCCCGAGGTCCCTGTAACCCGGTGAACTCTTGCTTTAACACTATATGACAGTGTTAAAGCAAGAGCACACCCTGCAGTGATTACACCACTGCTGGCTACTGCTCTACCCCTTCGTGGTCAGGCTCACCTCATCTCTTCACACAAGCACAAGACCTCTTTGATGTATCTCTTCCATATTTGTTCCCCATCAGTGCACAAATGTGCAACTACTGAAGCTAGATGCAAATGAGTACTGAGATGTTTGTTGAAGCAGGAGTAAAAATGCAATACTGGAAACAAAAGTAGAGAATGCACAATGAAGTTAAATAGATCAGTTTGGTCATGGAGAAGTACACATTGCATATCAAAGCCAGGTTTTTTCTTTGTCTATTTAAATAGTTAAGACACCTGTGTAGTAATTTTGAGTAAACTAAGTTGGGATTTTGAATGTCTTATTTAAAAAATACTTTCACTCAAGCTTGCAGATAGTGATCACGTTTTAATGGGGAAATTATCTAATATTTCTTTCATTCTGTTTTCTTCAAATTTCATTCCTTTGCAAAATTTCTTCTATGGAGTAAAANCCATTTTGAATGTGTGTATTGATGGCTCTTTGCAAATCCATGTTATGGCTTTCATTATTTTGTGAAGTCTGAAGGAAACAATCCTTTAAAAAAAAGATGTCATGCATTCAGGAGGTATCTTCATCCTAACAGTACACTTTGTTTAGCACACACCATATTGGCACATGCAGGTGCTCTTGAAAAGGTACAGTGCTAGACAGGACGGCTTGAAAAAACAAATAAAAATGGCAGTGAGGCCATTCACTCACCTGACCAGCAATTCAGTCTGTAGTTTGCCCCTTATTGTCTTCTGAACTCTTGTTTCTTAATTAAAAGGGACACTGTTAGAAGTGAGTGATCCTCCTTCAAAAAACCCTTTACGATTTCTTAGCTTATTCTTAGCCATTTTAGAGCTCAGAATTAATTATTGTAGATGGTAAGAATTTTTGGAGTAATACAAGTTCAAGACTCTCTAACACTTCCATTAGGTATTTTGGTATGAATTCATCCCAGTTAAAGTCACTGTGGTCAGTTCACAGTTTAGAGGGTGTTATAACAACTGCTCCAGTGAAATAGGCAAAAAAACCTCTAAGCAATAAGATTAAATGAAAAACTGAGTTAGAGCTAGAAAGCAGATCACAGATCAACAATCACAGTAAGTTGATGGAGAAAATGAGATCTTTGTACGGAGACCTCTTGGGCAGAATCAGAACCAGGATCAAGATCTCCTGATTTCTACAGCACTGTGCTAATTGGCTGAGGTATAAAACCTTGCAAGAGGTCTGCAAGAAGAATATCCTGTGTGAGAATGATAAGCAGCAGCAGTTACAAAAGGAAAATATATTAAAAGTAGGACTATAAAATTATTTTTCTTTATAGATCACTCAGTCTTGCAATAGACAGCATTTTAAAGGGTCAGTCAGGGGCATCTTCCAAAGCAGTGTGGTTTAGATAGCTTTTCTTAGAGACATTCATGGTCTCTTTCATTAAATTATAATTTTATTAATCTTTTAACTCATCCATCTTTAATTATTTCCTTTAACATACTGTATCAAAGTGGTTTACAGTTTAAATAATGCTAGCTGAAGGAGGTTTTATGTTTTTGCTCTTGGAGTGAAATTATTAATTCTTAATTGCTTTTATGAGAAATAGGAAATTTCCATCCCAGGGCCCTCTCAGCAATGTTTACAATAATGTTTTTGGGGTTTATCTTTTATTCCGTTTCCCCCCTTTATTTGGGGGGACTATCTTGTCTCCTCTACTAGGTAGTACTATAAATGTATTTCACACCTGTAGTCATCTTTGCTGTCATTCCCTACTTCTTGATTATTATACTATATATTCCTTAAAATTTACTAATTAGAGCTATATAGTTTGCTATATAGAGCTATATAGTTTGCACTCAAATTCTTTCCCAACTACTTGTAAGGTTCTCTTTGACTTGCCGATGATACTTGTTTTCTGGAAAGACTGAGTCAGAGGCCATACTTGTGCTTTCCATCTTACTACCAATTTATTCAATGTTGCAGGAAGTCTGTATTCCCTAGATGCCTTTAGGAACTGTCTGTTCAAAATAATTCTGTGTGGTGTAGCATCCCAATTCCAGGCCACTTCACAGGAGGTTTCGCTGTGCCTGTAACCTTTCCCACATTGTGGAGTCTGCTTAATACCTTGACACTGGTGGATGTGGAGACTCCTTTCTGTTACATGATGGCTTCACAGGCTTCCCACAATATTCCTAGATACTATCTGCTCACCCACCTGCTCATTGAATTTGTCACAGAACTCCAGCGTATTTTTGAGACATTTTATCTGCAGAGCTGAATTGATTACTGTCCAGTAGAGTGTCTTCATCCTTTTGCTTTCTGTATTTCATCATTATACCTTCCACTACTTGCCTTGGTACAGATCGCAAACACACCAGTCTTGACTTTTCATATAATTGCCAGGTATGATTTTGTAATCTTCTGTTGCTAGCACAGGGCCAGGATTTGCCTTTCTGATAATGCAGTCAGAGAGGCTGAAGGTTCCAGTTCATGATATATAGGAAATACAATCAGATATGATATATGCAAGGTGTTTGTTTTACTAGAGTAATACTTGGTGATTTATTTCCTACGGCTATCTTAGTTGTCAGTGTTGTTTTATGAATTATTGTTACATCAAATGCCACAGTAGCCAACTCACAGTCTACACCTCCCTCTCAATATGACACATGGATGTTTGATATTAAAAAACAATAGGAATCATAAATGAAAATTAGAATTTTCTCTGTTTATTTAGTATCAGCAGTGTTTTGCCATCAAAACCTTTGGTTTATAAACAGACAGGAGATAACATAAAAAGAAGAGCATTTCCAGAAGGCTGGGATGCAACTTTTTAATGAAGAAAGCAGCAGTATGCATGTTACGTGGGACTGTCTTTAAATATTGCCATAACAAAGTTCAAAGGCTTTGTGGAGATTCAGTTAATCTTTCTTAAATAACTTTTCAACTCTAGGTCTTTGATAACACCTACAGCATGTCAAATGCTTACTGTAAATGCACAACCATGTTTTCAGCTGTAGATTTTAATTGCAGTTAGGAAAGTTGTCAAGTACATTTCTTCAAAACTCAGATTAATATTTTACTTCCATAATTTTTTTTTTCTACATTTGTGTATTTGGCACATACTCATAGCTAATATGCAAAGTGAGTGGCTGCATCTGCTTCAGCTAATCTTAGCGGGAATAAAGCCACGTTCTGAAATTGCAAGGCAGCATCTCTGATTTTAGATAAAACTTGAAAGTTTTATTCCTTATGGTTGTGGTGACAAGACTCTGAAGAATATTTGTCAAAAGGCTATAGTCCTCTCAGTATCAGCACCTGTTTTTTTCTCAGAAAAAATTATGAACTTTCAACATGCTGCAGTCAATACTTATGAATTACACTGTAGCCCCCTTAATTTGCTTAGTTAACAGGGGAATTTGAATTGTCTCCATGATGTTTGACAATTAATTCTAGAGCATTTTTTCTTTAAATAGTAGGAGGACTAGCAGAGAAGGAATTTACATGTCATAGGAGAGGACTGTTAAGTGGTTGTCCTGATCTTTGGATGTAACTCCTGTTTTGACATCTTGCATAATTAGTGTAAGTTATACATAGAAAATAGGGTTTTACAAAGATCTACAATAACTATAAATGCCAATTATTTATCTTGTTAATTTTATTGTAACAGATACTTGCTAAGCTAATTTCAAATTTCTTTTGTAGTATCTTGTTTTACATTTTTCCAATGATCTTTAAGCAGCCTTGTTCTTACATCCATGCCCATTTAAGATATCGTACTCTTTTGTTTCTTTGCACTCTTCCTCTCAAGAATCACCTAGCATAGTTTACATGAATGCTGTTCATCCATGAATCCAAAATTAAATGTGTGTAGCATTGTTACAGCTTTTGCAGCCACTGGGCTATGGTGGTGTTTCCATTTATGTGCTGGCTTCAAAATGCTTTACTGATAATACTTAAATGTGGAAAGCCCTAACTGTTTTCAAACCCTGAGTCCTGAAAAACAACCTCTCTCTGCATGGGATGCCAGTGCATTTTCAGTCAGTATAGAGATGGAGCAATTTCCACTTCTATTTAAAAAAAAAAGATCAGTGTCTCTGTGATCTCTGAACTTACAGTGCGTCCAGGGGACTTCAGGTACAAAAGCCATGAAAGCAGTTGAGCGAAAGTTATTCTTTCTCTCTTACTGGTGCAAGAGTTACTTGAGATGACTCAGTTGAGTCTGATGCCTAATTGATATCATTTTATCCTGTTCTTAGCTCAAGCCCTTACAAGGCTAACTCAGCATCAGTTAGGCTAAATCATCTATGAGGAGACACTTCAGGGATGGGGAAGAGGGATTTTGTGCTCTGGCCTGAAGGGTGGTTGGTTTGGGCATGGTCAAGGTGAAGAAGCTATAATGTGTTTGATCAGACAGAGCTGGGAAATGGCACCTATGTCTATAATGTCACCTTTTTGGTGTGTGTTTGTTTTTGGTGTTTGTTTGTTTGTGGTGTTTTGTTTTGTTTTGTTTGGTGTTTTTTGGGTGTCTGACTAACTCTTTGAAAAGATGTTTTTCAGACATTGATTTTTAAGTTTTAAACTTTGGTCTTCAGAAAATAACATGCTAATTCAGTATTAGGGCTTGAACATAAACACTTTACCCTGTCAGAATTGCAAAACACACAAAAAAAGCAATAGGTGTAGTTACTTGAATTTTGTGTTCTATTTCCCTTTTTTTTTTTCTGTCCCTACCCCCACCCCTATTATCACTGCATCATACATTTTACTCACTATATCTCTGTTCATTGAGTGTGTCATTTCACCTTTCTCTCTTTCCTTTGCAAAGTAATCTGTCTCCTTGACCCTGACCCCACATGCAAATANTTCACTCAAGCTTGCAGATAGTGATCACGTTTTAATGGGGAAATTATCTAATATTTCTTTCATTCTGTTTTCTTCAAATTTCATTCCTTTGCAAAATTTCTTCTATGGAGTAAAAAAAATTAGAATCATGTATACATTTTAAATAGGCTTTAGAATCCTGAAGTAAACTCACACTGGCCATGGTACCGCCTAGTACTGCTGAAGCAGAATCCACAGCACATGAGTCATGCTGTTTCCCCTCAAATTTAAATGTTTTATTTGGCAAAGTTTTCAGATTCTTCAGGTTATTTTATGCATAAATCCTTGTAGTAGGGTTGTTAAAAGCTCTGAAGTGATTCCTTCCTTCCTTCCTTCCCTCCTTCCCTCCTTCCCTCCTTCCCTCCTTCCCTCCTTCCCTCCTTCCCTCCTTCTC
>VWZS01010898.1:179084-221112 GCA_013397075.1 Rhabdornis inornatus | reverse complement strand
AACCCTGAGTCCTGAAAAACAACCTCTCTCTGCATGGGATGCCAGTGCATTTTCAGTCAGTATAGAGATGGAGCAATTTCCACTTCTATTTAAAAAAAAAAGATCAGTGTCTCTGTGATCTCTGAACTTACAGTGCGTCCAGGGGACTTCAGGTACAAAAGCCATGAAAGCAGTTGAGCGAAAGTTACTCTTTCTCTCTTACTGGTGCAAGAGTTACTTGAGATGACTCAGTTGAGTCTGATGCCTAATTGATATCATTTTATCCTGTTCTTAGCTCAAGCCCTTACAAGGCTAACTCAGCATCAGTTAGGCTAAATCATCTATGAGGAGACACTTCAGGGATGGGGAAGAGGGATTTTGTGCTCTGGCCTGAAGGGTGGTTGGTTTGGGCATGGTCAAGGTGAAGAAGCTATAATGTGTTTGATCAGACAGAGCTGGGAAATGGCACCTATGTCTATAATGTCACCTTTTTGGTGTGTGTTTGTTTTTGGTGTTTGTTTGTTTGTGGTGTTTTGTTTTGTTTTGTTTGGTGTTTTTTGGGTGTCTGACTAACTCTTTGAAAAGATGTTTTTCAGACATTGATTTTTAAGTTTTAAACTTTGGTCTTCAGAAAATAACATGCTAATTCAGTATTAGGGCTTGAACATAAACACTTTACCCTGTCAGAATTGCAAAACACACAAAAAAAGCAATAGGTGTAGTTACTTGAATTTTGTGTTCTATTTCCCTTTTTTTTTTTCTGTCCCTACCCCCACCCCTATTATCACTGCATCATACATTTTACTCACTATATCTCTGTTCATTGAGTGTGTCATTTCACCTTTCTCTCTTTCCTTTGCAAAGTAATCTGTCTCCTTGACCCTGACCCCACATGCAAATACAGCTCCTTCATTTGAGTCTTCATCTTGAGGTGTATGGGGCAGGCCTTTAGAGCAATGGAGTAGCTCCCATTTGATGTTTTTCCTCTGATCAACCAATACACTTGCAGCTCAGCTGAAGAGTCCTCAGATCTTCCAGCCTATTGCAACACATGACTTTCCCCTGAAGTGTGCAAATGACTCATTATAGACAGGAAATTCACTTAGGCATTTAACAATGACTTATTAACATCAACATGCAAAATTCATATATAATACTTCCCAGCAAAAGACATTTGGTTGAACAATGATATTTTTCTGGGTGGCAGTCATAATGGGTTATTCCCCATTACCTTTTAGGAGGTCAGTTTTTAATAGAAACATAGCATATACTTACACAGTGTTAGTCTTAGTGTTTCCATATTTCATCTGAGATAAGTTTCTAATACAGACTGTTGAACAAAATTAATTTGGGGAGTATTTCCATTATTCCAAGTCAGTTTCAAGGTTTGAGTGTTTGATAGTATTTTAATGGTGTCTCGAGAGGTGATTCAAGGCAGGTGCTCAGTGCAGGCTTGGTTATTTAAATCATTTGCTCACTTCTTAGGAGGACTGAGGATGAAATGAAGAATGACTGTGCCTTTTCAACACCCACTTATGTCACAAAACCAACAGAGAACAGTAAATATATCTGAGTTCTAACATTTCCTGAAAGAAAATTTTGGGATTGGTACCAGAAATTGCAATACATGTGAACTGGCAACCTTCCTTAAACTTACATGGCACCCACTTTTACTCCTTTTCATTTCAGAAATAATTGACTTTTCTCTTACTTATATGAACAATGAGCTATTTTAAAGAACATAAAGGAATTTCATATTTCTCCAAATAAATTCACATAGTATGTGTTAAAAGATTTATGATAAATTTAGAAAATATGAAACCAGTAACTCCATCTATTTAGGCAGAGACTTCAGAGGTAAAACCAATCTTTCTAACATTTTTTTCAGGTGATCATGTCAAGATTCATGTCCTGACTAATGTTACGCATGTAGAGATAGAGTTCTAATGGTTTTATGCACCCTTTAATATATGTATGTGAATAAGGATTGAAATAATCAGGAGTATAATCTATGTTGTTACAAAAAAACAAACAAAAAGAAACAAAAAGTAACTACATTTGGAACAGCACACTTCATATACCTCTGTTTTTAAGAGCTTACTGAAACGCAGAGCTGTGCCAAACATTAATTATGTTGAAAGCTGTCTTATCTGCTGAACTTTTTACTTTTTACTTGATTTTGTCTAAATTATTCTTGCATTTATTATTTCGTTCAAATTTCCTCCAGACCTAGGATGAAAATTTTGAAATTCATGTTTGGTACAGAATCTAACATAGTCATATTTCATTCTTTCTGTCTTTACTGTTTGGCATGAACACACCTTATATAAGTGTAAATTTTACTTGTTTTTTCTGTTGATAGAGACATCTGCTTTATCATGAACATTGGTGAGTTTTTATTGTTTGATCACCAGCTGTGGCAGACATTCACTGAATACAATTGACATATGAACATTTCCATGTCATTAATAGTCCTCTTCTATTTTTAATTTGTTTGTTTACAAAAATATTGGTAATAAACTGATCTTGCTGATGAGAAATGAACAGAAACCATACATTTTACTGTCAGAGATAGTTAAACTCTTACCAACCAATGATTTGAAAGGTGGTAAACCCAAAGAAAATAGGAAGGTATTCCCAGACATCCCTGCTAGGGCAAATAGCTAGGCTGCTCCCATGACTGTGTGGCCAAATACCATGTTTTGAACTGCAAATAAGTTAATTGTATTTTGACCTTTGATATTGTATGAGACTCACTGTCCTAGTTTGCAATACTTACAACTTTACAAACTGTGTATTACCAGCTTCAGAAAATTTCATCTGGCTTTTCTTTGTTTTACTCTCTTCCATAACCTTGTCAGAAAAGAATACTCTAGAATTACTCTTTTTTGAAGTTCATGTGATATGTATAAGTAAAACCAGAAGATATCAGGAAATAAAACAATGAAGTGTTCTTTCTGAAAAGTATTAAGTTTAAAAGCCATGAAGGATTTAAAGAAAACTAGGAATTACAGCCAAAACCCTGTTAAGTTTTCCTTGTAGAGTTGTAAGACAGTAAATGCTATTTTTCTTTATTTGTTCTTGCGTGCCTTGAATGCACTTGGATTACTTCCCTGGGGGGAAAGAGTGGAGAATATTAATTGGGTTTCTTTAAAGGTAAATTCCTACATTTAAAAGTAAATGTAGAAAGAATATTCTGTAGAAATTATAAACATAGTGTGCAGCATGAGGGATATACTTCCTGGGTAAACCAGGGAACCTTGGTTTTCCTTGCATTTTCTGAGGACTAAAAGCTATATAGATCAGAATTTAGTACCGTAACATTCACCTATGCCAGAAGTTTCATAGAATCTAGTGGTGTGAACAAGTATTGTGACAACCTATCTGTCAAAAAAAATAAAAATGTGTTCTCATGAAGTGCAATTAGGCAAAATGAAACAGTAATGTATATGTTTTGAGTGTGATAGTATAATGACTGAAATTCTACAAAAATATGGGCCTAATTATATAATCTTTCAAGTGAATGCATATTCACTGAACTCAATGAGATTGAATTGCATAAATAACAGTACTTATGTACATACATTTCTAAATTGGACACCAAGAGTATTGATATGATGGAAGTTTTAAACTAGGACTTCTGACCACTTTCTAAGTAAAAAGATCATCTCACCTGCATTCATCTAGAAGGCTTCCATACTTCATCACAGATCGTTCCCCCAGTAATGAAAATTTACAACTTCCAAAAAAGAACTTACTTTCTTAAAATAGTTAAAATCTAAAATTTTGTAAAGCATGATATTTTCTTAGTTTCTCCATGTCTCTGTTTGAATCCACTAAATATACTAAAATTTCTATCTTCTTGTTACCTAAAAACTGAAAAAAATGTGATGTGAAGTCGGGCAGGCATTACCTTTACAGTTGATTCAGATCTGGAGTTCTGTTCTAAGGTGTACTGGAAATTTAAATTACCTGGATGATACAAGCCATGTTTGGATATTATATAAAGTCATGTGAATACAGTATTTTTCAACCAAAAATCCATTGTGGAAAAAAGCCTGGAACATTATTTTTTAGATCTTGCTCTCTATTCTACCTTCCAATCTCGCTAAATTTGCTGACTGTTCTTACAGTAGGCTTTCTGCTTGTGTAAGGACCATTTACAATATTTGTTCTGCACTAACTGTAATTCACTTATGTGATTTCCCTGTTGTCCAAATTAAGTTGAAAATCAAAGGAACCTTGTAGTGGTTTTGGTTTGCCAATTTGAGATTTCCCAGCAAATGCACCAATTTATGTTGCAGTTTTAGCGTTTGCCAAATCACCAGTGCACTCACTAGAATAACTTACTCATATCCTGCTGTGAGATAGGGTTAGGAGGAAGGCAAAACAGGGTCAAACTTTAAAGGGTACAAAGAAAACCTTTATTACTAGAAACTATAAGGAAAAATAATAGGAATCAGAATTAAACTTTCAGAACACTTCTCCCCCCACAACTTCTTTTCATTCACGCTGACAACATACGGAAACAAATCAGTCAATTTACCATCTCTACAAACAGTCTTTCACCAATTCACTCAGGGTGAGGAGTATCTCTCTTCAGTCTATGGAGACTTCTCCACAAGAAACAGTTTTCTCGTGGCCTCGATGTCACAGTGATCAGGCGCCCAGGAGAATGGAAATCTGACCACTGTGTAAAAGTCCCTTACTCAACTGACAATCTTCCCGCAGCTGTTATTGAGGACCATGTCAACTTATGGGGCACACTTTAAGGATTATAACAGCTCAAACAAAAGCTCTCTTCATCTTTGAAAACAGAGGTCTTTCTTCTTCTCTTGCCTGGGAGGCAGGAGGGATCTTCTCTCTATTCAAACTTATGGGATCTCAGCCATTTCAACATCTGCTTACTGTAGCACAAATGCCTCTGCTCATGTCTACATTTAGAACATTTCATCCACCCCATAATGCATTTCTATGGGGAAACACGAGTCTCTTCTCCACCGCTTAGAAAAGAGAAATTTTAGTTCAAGAGTCAGGTATCTCCATCAATCCCTTCCACCTGGGACTTTGACTTCTTCCTTTTGTCTGACTTCAGTGTTTTCATGCTGTTTCTGTGTGTATCCTGGTCCTTTTCTTTCACTCAGGAGCGAGAACAAAGTGTCTGCAAGTCTCATTCTGGGCAGTGAAGGAGCTGGTGCCTTGCCCGGGCAGTGGCTGGAGCAGTTGTGGTGGAGTATTTCAGGCCGCGCTGGGGCTGGGCCGGCATGGCAGGGCAGAGCGCAGCCCTGCCGGGACGGGGCCATCCGTGTCTTGGCCGGGCCCCGCGGGCGCCGCGGCAGGGAGGCCCCTGCCCGGAGCTGCTCGGAGGTGTTAGCAGCGGCAGCGTTTCTGCCACACTGGGGAGGACGGGCAAGCAGCCGGGATTCCATCGGCCTAAAGGCCTCTCCTCTCCTCGCCAGCCCAGCCCCTGGCCCCTGGCCCCAGCCCTGTTCAGGCCCACAGGCCCGTGCCGGGCCTGGCCCCAGCCAGGCTAGTTACCTTCTGAGAGGCCAAAAATGAAAAAGAGAGATTCCCAGGGTTTTTTGTCTTTACATGTGTGTTTCACTAAGGCNACTTTGACTTCTTCCTTTTGTCTGACTTCAGTGTTTTCATGCTGTTTCTGTGTGTATCCTGGTCCTTTTCTTTCACTCAGGAGCGAGAACAAAGTGTCTGCAAGTCTCATTCTGGGCAGTGAAGGAGCTGGTGCCTTGCCCGGGCAGTGGCTGGAGCAGTTGTGGTGGAGTATTTCAGGCCGCGCTGGGGCTGGGCCGGCATGGCAGGGCAGAGCGCAGCCCTGCCGGGACGGGGCCATCCGTGTCTTGGCCGGGCCCCGCGGGCGCCGCGGCAGGGAGGCCCCTGCCCGGAGCTGCTCGGAGGTGTTAGCAGCGGCAGCGTTTCTGCCACACTGGGGAGGACGGGCAAGCAGCCGGGATTCCATCGGCCTAAAGGCCTCTCCTCTCCTCGCCAGCCCAGCCCCTGGCCCCTGGCCCCAGCCCTGTTCAGGCCCACAGGCCCGTGCCGGGCCTGGCCCCAGCCAGGCTAGTTACCTTCTGAGAGGCCAAAAATGAAAAAGAGAGATTCCCAGGGTTTTTTGTCTTTACATGTGTGTTTCACTAAGGCATAAACTTTCTCATTGGTGTTGCAATGTGTCAGTATTAAAAATCACACACCGGTTGGTCCTTGTCAGGTCCAAAGGAGCCCAGGTCCTGACAGGGAACTATTTCAGGAAATTTATATGAGCCGCCACAAACCTGTTATAGATTGGAGCTTTTGGAGATACATTTCTGCTGCTGAATAAAATAACGTGATTTGTTGGAGTTTCTCCTGAAGTCAGCATTGGTAAATATCATATAAAGCATTGCTTTAGATTTTCATGTCCCATGAATTGAGTTTAAATTCTTTTGAAAAATTGACAGAGTTAATTGGAAGGAACTGATTTTGTTTCTCTTTTGCATTCAAGGTCTTTTTTTTCTGATTCTGTGTTCATGGGGTCTGCTGTGTGAACATGAAATACTGACAGAAGGCCTAGCAAATATCTTTCCAAATTGTCACTAGGATCTGTCCAAACAGTATGATAAATGTCAAGTATCAATCAAAAAATAAAAGACTCTGTCAGATAGAGACAGATACTAAGATTATGAGATTCGTGTTATTTTATATGCCACATACAGATAGGCTCAGGGAGTGAGTAGCTATTGTGGATACTTAAAATTGCCAGAAATTCTGGCTGTTTACTCTCCCAGTTTTAATCTACCTGTCTCATTCATTTTTAAGGATAGAGAGTAGAGTAGAATTTCAATCTTTATGTCTAAATTTACATACTTAAGAGTTGGCCTGGAAGAGCACAGCAGCCCTTTAGTTCTGCCCTGAGCATACTCATACCCTTTTAGCTCTAGGTTTGCCCTTTCTCATTGCTTTCAAGATTCACTTTTTTTCTTCACTTGTAGTAAATTCCAGCATCAGTCTCACTTATTTCCACTGTAAAACTGTCATGTCTGACAAATGAAATTACACCTCCAAAGAAATTTCACGCATTGCAGGTGGAGCTTGCCGGCCTTGTAAGACCTGTAGTTCAGGAGAAAAATTTTGGTAGTGCTCTAGCTGAACAGAGTAAGACTGAGAAGTTAAGAAGTCAGGCTTCTTTACATTATTTATAACTTTCCTGTCTACAAGCAGTCATGAATAAAGGACCTTTGCAGATCAGATTTTTAGGTAGATTGGTTGTCTTGAAAACTGAAGTGTTGTCTTCTAGAACCTACTCTTTTTTTCCAGAAAGACTGCCTGCAAGATGTTCATATTGAGCTAATAGAAGTTGTAAAAACATATATGTTACTTGTATAGTGTCCAAAGAATCACTGAATGGCTTGGATTGGAGAGAACCTTCAAAGATCATCTAGTCCAACTTCCTTGCTATGGACAGATAGATCAAAGATATGAGGAATAACTATTTTTCTCTGCCCATACTAAGATATCTGCAAGTCCTGGTTATGAAAAAAAAATATAAATATAAGACTATTATGAAGAGAGATTGCCTTATAAAATATTCATTATTATATATAATTCATGCAAATTCTGTGATACCTTAAGAAGTTAGATCTGCAGATTTCTTTACCAGCCACTCGTGTACCAAGCTCCCCTCCATATGGGATCATACCCAGCGCAGTGTTTATCCAAGTGTGGAGCTAAATGTCTGCAGTGAGCACTCTTGTATGTTTCCCTGGGCAGTTTTTAGGATGTTCTCTGACAATATTGATTTTTGTTGCTAAGTTTGACCTTATTTTGACCGGTGTGGAAGAAAGCCCTTTGTTTTGAGCTTTCCCTGCCATGTTGGCATGTCTGCTTGTGCTCTGGCTCCCTCCAAACTGTAATGGTGTCAGACTATCACTTGCTTGACGTTTTCAGATACTGGTCATGTCAAAATGCTTTTTCATTATGAAAATAGGAACAGTTTGATTTTTGCGAAGAGAAAAGGATATGTACTTTAATAATGATTAAAAAATTTGGAGTGTACTTTAGTTTCCATGTTTGCTTCCTAGACAGGATTGAGTGTATTTTACTTGGGTAGACTGGAAACAAAATGACTGCCACACTGGATAAACAAAGAGAGAAATTCAATGTTTTTATGTTCAGAAAGTAAATAATATCAAGCTATAAATGCAAAAATACTCAGAAAACAATACAGGAGTGAGAGGAGAGCAAGGGAAATGTGACCTACCAGCCCTATCTCCTCAGGAAGAGAAGTCATGTCATTCACAAAACAAATCAAAACAATAATGCAACTTTTGTTCAATTTGTATACATGCCAAAAATGCTTTGAAGCTTTCAAGGTAGAAGATACATGCAGGATTTAACTGAACATTCAAGCTCACAGAAGGTCAGTCTAGGTTGAATGTGGCCATTCTCATATTAATAAACACCTTTCTGAAACAGAGTCGTGATTTGAAATTAACTAGGTCAACCTTTTGGAGTTGTTCAAGTAACTTTAATTTTCTTCTTCTCTGACTAAGAAAAATGTTGGAGACAGTTTCTGTGGGACTCCAGGTCTTATTCCAGGAGATCAAGTAGATGTTATTAACCAAATAAAAAGATGTTTTATTGAAAAGAGAGATAACCTAGGAGTGACTTGCTAGCTGGTGACTCCAAGATTTAAGGGAATTGTTCTTCACTTTATGTTTGTCATTGCTTCTCTCTGAGGGTGACATCTGGAAAGTGTTCCTAAAACTTTGTATAGCTTTAGTTAACTCTTTTTTTTTTCCCATTGAGAATTCTCAGGAAAAACAAAGAGGAAGTAAAAAAAATCTGAATTTCCTTTGTGAACCTTAATGATGCCTCTCCAGAAACAGACTTGAATCTTTTTGAGGGAACCTGCTGTTCACAGAAGCATAGAATCTTAGAATAGTTCGTGTAGGAAAGGTCCTTGAAAGGTCTTCTACTTCATCCCCCCTGCAATGAGCAGGAACATCTTTAACTATACCAGGTCCTTAGAGCCCGGTCCAATTTGACCTTGAATGTTTCCAGGGCTGGACACCCACCACCACTCTGGGCAGCCTGTTTCAGTATTTTATCTGCTTCCTTGTAAAAAGCTTCTTCCTTCTATCTAACCTAATACACAACCTGTTATTCCGTCAGACCTGCTTCAACACAGTGAGTTTGCTTTCCTTCTGATGAATAAATTCTGCATTCTTTTGTCCATTATCAGTGACACATTCTTCTCCCCCAGCTTTCTTAGTCTTTCCCTAGGCGTGAGATAACACCCAGACAACAGTACCACCTTTCTCTTATCTCAAGTTCCTGCAATGGTGGCTTAACTTGCAGTCCAAGTATCCTTGGAGGCATATTTGGGGGTGGGCATATTTGGGAGTCTGTCCCATAACTTGTGGGGGTCTTTGACCAGTGATATGCATACAAGCGGCTGTTTTTTTTTTTTTAGAGTTTGCCAGAGTGGGAATTTTTGTCTGGCTGCATTAATTACTAATGAGATCTTGCCTCCAACAAGGGCCTGAAGTTAGTACCATTGTGTTGTTCCATTCTATGCTTATGGCAAAGTCTTTCTGTGGCCTTAACAGTGTTTGAGAAAGGCAGCTGTGCTCTTTAAGTCCTTACATATTCTTCTGTTGATGAACCCAGAGCTGGACATGGTACTGTCGGGTGGGTTCTCATGAGAGCAGAGCAGAGAGGCAGAATCCCCTCCCTCCCCCTGCTGTCCATGCTGCTTTTGGTGTCTTTACTTATAGAAACATGATATCACTGGAAATAATAAAATTTAGACTAAAAAGAACATGTTTGCAAATGCTATTTAAAGAAAAGTTGATTCCATTCTCTTCTTTCTTCTGATTTTGCTCATTCATAGATTTTCTGTAAGTTCCTCCAGGATACAGAGTTTTTCAGCTTTCAGGCCATGCAGAAAAGCAATACAGATTTCTGGATGCATGGAGATTACAAAGAAGAATGGGATATTTTCAGCTCTGTCACAACAATCCGTGGTGCCCATCTGTCTGCAATTGAAAGTCATTAAAATCTGAAGGTTCTGACATAGTAAGCATAAAACTAGTAACTTTTTGATATTCTAATGATTACAGAACTTAATGTCCTTATTTATTTTATGATGAAATATGGGCATGCTCTGTAATCACCCTCCATGTAAAGTGTATATCCAACAGCAAGAATCCTGCCCACTCATCTTATATTGAACCTGTTCTGGAAGAAATCAGGAGCTATCTTGACGAGAGATTTGATAAATCACCTTCCAGTCTCCAGTAGTGCAGTACAGATGTTTATGCTTCTGTTGCCTGTATTTGACTTCTGGCAGCTGGGCTTAGAGATCACCTTAAAAGTTGTCATGCTCTTTTTCTGCTCTTTGTTGCATTATATGGTGTCAGTCTATTTTTAGAATTACCCATTTAACTTTGGCCTTTGAGATATCTGACTGAAAAGAAAATGACAATGTGAAAATAACTCCTCAAGAGAAACAGTACATGAATAATTTTACCACTCATTGATTTTCAAATCTTTAATACTCAGAAGAATTTTGGGATCCCCTCTGGAACACTTCCCACAACCGTGCATTTCTTGAGGACAGGAAATGAACTTCTGTTAAAAGACCTGTCAGCTTGATAAGAGGGCGAACCAACATTGTATATGTAATGAAGATACAAAGTATTTTGGCACAAAATAATAGCACCTTCAAAATATTTTACACTTTTTTTGCAATCTTAAGCCTCTAAGGAGTGTTTTTGATATGCTTAGTTGATTTTAGATAGCCTTGAATTGCTTTGAGATGGGGATATCTGTATTTTGTAGTAACCCCATTTCGTTTGTTTATTTTTTCCTTGCCTATGGACATTTGTTCCATTTTTCTAACAGTGTCGTTTAAGCAAGTGTTTCTGTAAGCCTTTAAATAAGTTTCCCAGATTTGCCGTTCTGTGGTGGCTGACTTTAATCTTAAAAATAAAGAAAAATTTAATTCAAACTTTTTCTCTTTTGAGGGCATTTCCCTGTCTTTTTTTTCCTTCTCCATAGACACACTGTGCCAAGCTGCACATATGCTGCTTCTGCACTCTTCCTACCGTTGCCAACACCTAGGGGGTCACTTCCTTCTCCTCTGCAGGCTATTTTAGGACCTCACTTCTTTGTGACTTCTTTAAATTGACCAGTGTGGGTAAATGCAGTGACTTGGGTCAGAAGTCTTGGATATAGGGAACAGAAGACTTGACTACATAAGTCTAAGGAGCTAAGTTAAAAACAGTAAGAACGCTTGCCTGACTTGTTTTACTTTCCAGTCTCTGGAAGGCCTGGGTCTGAAATGAATGGAAATTTTATAACAGGATGGTTCAAGAGTATTCCAGAATATCCAGCAGTGTCACACACCGCCTCCAGATCTATTCAGACACTTTCTACTACATTTCCTTTAGGAACTTTTAGTTGTTGTTGTTGTTGGGGTTTTTTTGGGTTTTGTTTTTGTGGTGTTGGAGACAAGAAAGAAACAGAGGGATAGGGAATTTCCTACAGGAATACAAAACATCTTATATCTGAATTGGTTTAGGAAAAATTTATTTAGGTTCACATTCACATTGGAGACCATTGTAAAATTCATGTTTATTGGCTTCACACTTTCTGAACCTGAATTTGACTTAGCTCATGATAGTGAATCCTGTATGTCGTGCTGAGCTTAGAAACTGGTTCCAGAGTCAACAGGATCTGAGGATTTGACGAGAAATACACAAACATAAGGGAAAGTCACTCTGATGACAGATTCTTGGATGAGGAGTTCCTGTGAAATTGAGTTAAATCAAAAGGGTAGTCACACAGTCGACTGAAATTGTTGTCTCAAGTGAATCCTTCCGCAGCTTTATTGTCTTAAGGGAATATAAAAACAAAATTGAAAATTAAGGTGGTTTCTAAGCCCCTGGAAAAGAGAAATCAGTAGTACTGATATTTGGAGTGAATGGTTCAAGTCCAGACAACACTCTAGCAAATGAAATAGTAACTCCTTAAACAGAGATATTGGGGTTTGCAGAGTGGAAGAATGGCAGACACGGAATTACATTTGCTCTTTGGCAATGCATGTGAACGGTGTTTTCTACCATCTTGGGCCTGAAAGGTTTGTTGAGGTGACAGTAATGCATTGAGGGGTGCTCTTTTCTTCCTTCATTAACTGCCAGCAATTATCCTGTTTGTGCTTGTGCTTGTTTGTATTTGACCCAAAATTGAGCATGAGAGACCAAGCTCAGTGCTTGCAATGCATCCACCGAGGAGATGAGTGTCAGACTGCAGTGAACGCCTGTGTGTCTGAGAATACAAAGTTAAGAACCTAGGGTACCTGATCTCATAGCATCCTAGAACCAATAAATTTAGATTCAAACTCCCTAAGGCTGAGGAGGGTTTTGAAGTTGAATTATTAATTTAGAGAGGTGAAGTGGCTTTACTGCTATAGTTCTTTGTGAACATTTTTTCCATCTGATTGCATTTGAACAAAATCTGATCCAAATCACCTTAACACTCTTTCGAATAACTAGAGGGGTGGTTCTGTTGTTTCTTTACTGTGGGGTTTTGTTTGTTTGCTTTAATGGCTAAATTGTTACCCTATTTTAAGACTGGATGTCAATGATTGATGTATTTCAGTCCTCCCATTACCTGGATTAATGGACTAGCCTCCTTGAAAGCACATATATAATTTTGATTTGCAAATAAAAATCTCTTAATGAGATTTTTACTCAAGGGTTGAGCTTCTTCCTGTTTTCAGGTATTTTGTACCATTATCAAAGCATTGAGGAAAGTTTGTGCTGAACTTCACAGACAGATGCTGAATATTTGTGCAGATATACTCAAAGGCTTGTGAAATTTGGCTCCTTCATATTTGCATCTACGAATATCCTAAGTCCAGAAAGGCACATGTAAACATGAAGTTGGAACAGGAAAGAAATGAGACAACTGAGCAAAGGAAATAGTAAAAGAGAAAGCTAGATGGAAAAAACAATGTTATGAAAAGGAATTCTATGGACAGATATTGATACAAGACACAAAAAAGAAAACCTGCAGAAAGAAACATTTCCCTACTTTTTTTTTCTTTTTTCTTTTTTTAAATTGAAAAGTTGGGTGAAATATAAGCGAAAAGAGAAACAATGAAGTGACAAAGCAATGGTCATCATAATGACTCTCTCTCCTATTCACTACTTTTCTTAAGTTGGAATATCTCAAGGAAAGGATTGTGTGGCCATGTAAAAATGATTATGAAAAAATGAAAGAAAAAGACAAGAGGGAAAAGAAATTGTTTTCATGTGGCGTTTCATCGATTTGTTTGTTTTTAATTTTTAAGACAGCATGGTTCCAGATTTTTCTTTTTAATTTTTAGAAGACCTTAAAAAAATCATCTTGTCCCATGATTCGTTATCACCAGCTGATTCAACTGCTTGCTTTTACATTTATCACCTCCTCCTCTACAGTTTGGATGAAAGACTCAATGTAGACTTTGATAAAACAGAGCAAGAAAGTAAAATTTAGACATTTCCTTGCTAGCTCCATGGATGCTCCCAAGAGTCATTGCACGCAGAGCAGCAGCTGGATGTTCATTGTGCTGAATCAAGTTTAATGAGAACAGAAACTGTATGTACTGCTCTAAAAATTGTGCTGGGAGCAATCTTCAGACATCTTCAGCACCGTAATATCTTGCAGAAGGAATGAAATTGAATCTGTCAGTTCTGCTTACACACATATGAAAAGAGTCTTTAATTGTTGCTTGATTAGATTAACATTTTACTTACAGTCCTTACATGCGCAACATTTCAGGTCATCTGTACTCTAAGAGAAAAAGACTCACTTTTTTGCAGCCTTATCTAGTGAAGTATTTCATGGAACAACACCTTGTGAATAGCTGCATTGTACTTGGTTCACATGATATACTTATTAAATGACTATAATTTCCTAGAAACTTCTGTAATATTTTGTGTTAGTTTCCTGAAGTAATGCTTATGATAAAATTGATGGTATAAGATACTGCTAGTTAAATTGAAGCCAAGTCTGTTTTGCCTGTAGTGCAGCTGTTAATTGCAGTATTTCAAACCCCACAGATAATGCTGCAATCACAAAACCTCTTCCAAATCCTCTTCTGTGAACCCATTTAAAATTAATTTCTGGAGAAGTTATCTGTAGGTGGATACTTGAAGCAATAGGAGAATTTTTTTCTTTTCAGTTCATCTAGTGTGTTGTTATGTCGCATGCCTGTGGCAGAATTAATTTTATTTTTCAGAGACTTTTAATTCTTTTATGAAAAATGTGCTTGAGTTGCAGATGCGCCAAATCAGTTCTACTAGTGAGGACATTTTTTATGAAACTGAGCACAGATAATCCATGATGTGTCCAAGATAAAGGATCAATGTTCAAAATTCAGTGAAATGTCAACAGGTCTTCATTTTGCCATACAAGACTCTTGTGTCTCATACTGGAAGTTTTATGGATGTCTGCTATTTGGTTGAAATATCTGAAGAGACACTTATGCACAGTCCTACTTTGAAAAGTTGGTGTTCTCTGCTTATACTTTTAATTTTAGAAAATGAACAGTATGAAAGCATTAAAATAGAAAGAAAAATGTCACTACAAGAAAGTAATTAATTTAGCCCAGGCAAAAAGCATTTCAACAGAAAAAATGTTTTAAGCAAATATTATATTAAATTAATAGCTTTGGTTGTGCCTCATGAGTCTCAGTTTCCTCTCCCTGACAAGAGTTTAAATGAAGAATGGTTTGACTGAAATATATTGAATTTCACACACACAAATAAAAGAAGAATCTGATTGAATAATGATAATTTGCAACAAGTAAGTTTGAAGTATTTGCAGAGGACAGACAAATGTGAATAAATATTTAGTTTTAAAACATAAGCAGGGATTGCACCTGATGTGTTAAGTTTCCTGAAGATAAGTCTATAAAATTTCACAAATATTAACAAATATAAAATAAATGCATACTATTTAGCTACGTATTTGTGATAGGAAGAAATCATTATGATTAAGAATCTGTGTAGGAGGTTCATCAGGAGAAGTGCGTGGTTTGGATAGTATCTGACATTTCTGTTCGTGTCTTTTGTAACAGTGCTGTGAGGCAATACTCATGGAGTTTTATTTGCTATTGTCTTGTACCCAGGTCTCTTCTTTTGGGTACGAAAGTGGCAACAGAAACGTAATCAGATCACCAGCACGTTGTACTGTCTTTCCACTTGCAAAGTAACTACATGAAAAGTTAGACAACTGATGAATTCCCTTTTCCAAGTTTGGCAAGTGGTAGGAACATTGTGACATTTGCTCCTTAACACTGATGGAAAAAGTCCTTTGCTCCTCTTCCTGTGTGGGAAGCAACTGTATTACTAGCAGTGTATTTTTTACAAACTAACAAGAAAAACTGCAGTTTCTTACAGGGAAGGGAACACAGTGTGACCTACTCTGTCACATTTCTGTGCCACATTTTCCCAGAAGTGCCCTGCCTTGCCAGCAGGACAAGAGGTTCTCTTTATTTAAGGATGCTGTCAGTAGGAATGAGAGCAAGATCTTTCTACGTGCTTACATTTTTGTGATGCTATTCAGGAAGTATATCTTGGAAAAAGGTGTGGAAGCAGACTCCTAAGTTTTCTGTAACTTATCAACTAAAAGGGCATCAAGTGTTTAGTATTCTTTCTGAAAACTGACTTTCTTTGCTTCCCTTTGGAGATTTGATTTCGGTTTTGTTATAACAGATTTATCTACTGGATTAGATTGCAGAGTGAAGACTTGTCAGACTTATATTACATACTCGCATACAGAAGAGATGAGAAAGTGTTGAATTCAAGACTTAAAGTTTTTAGTAAATGCTGCAGTGCAAGCCAAAGCAGTGATTTTTTTCCCCAACTCTATGATGCTGTAAAAATGTATTTTTAAAAATTTTGTTAAAATTGGCGGACATCAAATGGCTCTTCGTAAGAAAGATGCAGTGAATTTTGGTAATTGTTGACATGACATGAGCTCACTACATGAAAGGTAGAATTTTCCTATTCATAGTAGTAGAACATACAAAAGCCACTAGTGTCTTGAACTCTTGGCTATCCAAATTTGAACCAAAAAAACCCGCAAAACCCAAGTGACACATATTTGAGATAACACAACCCCCTCAAAACTTCGTAAGGGTGTATAACTCTCTTTGTAAATAAATAGTAAGTAGTAATTCCCTCTGAAAAGTATTTTCTAAGCTCAGCAGTGGCACCAGTCTCCCTAACTTTCCTACTCACCAATCTACTTCATTTATTGCCTCTGACATCCCATGCTGGATTCAGTTACATCTGAGCTTTGGCTTTCCTGTCCTCATCTCCAGATGCTCAGATGATGTCTCTGCGTTCCTCCCAGACTGTCTCCATGCACTTTAAATGCCTATTCTTTATTTATCTGTATGGAGACTATCAAGAGCAATGCAGACCTGACAAAGCCACAGTCTCTCTGTGCCATGAATACTGACTCAGTAGTGGGTGGAACTCTCCCTTCTTCATCTTGTAAGTTTTGTGTTATAGGCAATACATAGATGACAGTTCAATATAGTTACATTTTCTTGCAGAATACAGTAGTCCTAAAAAATGTATTTCGAGGTGTACATATTTAAAAAGTGGTTAACTGGTTCCTTTTAATTTCCTTATTTTGGACATTTTGTATAGCTATCCAAGGAAGCAGACAGTGATTTTAGCTGGCATTTGAGCTTATCTGAGCTTTCACAGAGGGGAAAGATATTGCACAGTTTTATGCAATCAGGATAACATGTGTACTGCCCAATTCTGACATTCCTGTTTCTGTCTCAGAAATAACTGGTGTTGCTTTCTTGAGGGGGAGTATATGCTCCTCTGCATCAATATTTTTGTATGTCTTCATCTACTTATTTTAAGTGACAGTCTGCTTGTCAGGCACCTGTCAGAGCATGTGTTTACTCTGCAATTGCAGATAGTTTACTTGTGTCTGACCTTCTAATTTTCATGCAATCTAACTGCTTTTATTCTCCATGTTACTGACAGCAATGTAGACTGTTTTATTGTTTGATACTCTAGCCCAAAACATGCAGAAGGTTCTGGAACTATTTTAGGAATTTCTTTATTTCAGGTTAGTTTATGATAAGAAAATGGGATAACTGAAGGCTTTAACTGGAAACATTAAAATGGTAGCCCTGAAATGTTCATTAAATGACAAATTATGCTCTAATGTATACTGTAGCAATTTTTATAAGGAAGGTTATAACTGTCCCAGTGGTTGTGCTCAGTTTAATAACCAAAGAGCTCTAGCAGCTGAAGGTATTTACCTTTAATTTAAAAAAACATGTGCTTGGAACATGTGCCTAATTCAGGCATCTGGTCATAATTAACTAGGAAATCTTCTACAGAAAGCCAGAAGTAATTCTAGACTATTAAATACTAGGTTCTACTGAAACTAAAATTCATTTATATCACTGTCTTGACACAGTTCTTAAGAGCCATTTACTTCTTTGCAGGAGTTCCTGTTATGTCCAGTTGTAGTCACAGCAGATGTCTGCATTAGATGCAGACCGTAGATGAGGTCTGATTTGCTCATCCTGAAAGGTGATCCCCATTTACTTGAAAATTTCAGGCAGCCTCTCTAATGACTCTCCTCATGTGCAGCTCTTTCTGGTTCGCTTATTAAGAAATACTTTTGGCCTGCAATAGGCATTATTTTTCTAGACTGACTGTTTATTGGGTGGCCTTTTCAAAGCAGAAGGGAAGGCTTCACTAGGATGGAAGCTGCAGAAAGCAGATTTTGTTAGAGATATGTATTTTGAGAGGCTTAAGAATGGGGTTTCTAAGAGGATAACTGGGACTTTTCTGACCTCATAGCCAGACCTTAAATAAGACCTTACATTTTAGGAACCATGCTGTTTCATGTTCTGCCACTGAACCTATTGTCTCTTGTTCTGGTTCCCTTAATTAAAATTATATTTTATCATTTTCTAATTCAGTTTTCAGTAAAGAATCAAAAATGTAAGGAAAGGTATGGTACAATAAGATTGAAACTTTCATGCGGCACTGGAATTCTAATGCTCAGCCTGGTGCTGCTTGCTCTTTGCCACTGTCTTGCCTGGGGTAAGTCAGTGTCATCTTCATGGAGGCAGCAGTAATGTGAATATGTATATTGTTGGCTCTGAACAAGAAATGCTAATGTTAAATATTCATCTGTGGCAGTCTGGTATCTGGAAAAAGAAAAGTATACATCCAAAATGAAAAATACCTTGTCAGCATCAGTGGCTTAGGCTGCAGATTTCAGGTTCTGTCAGGGGAATGGATCAAGGACATATGTGGACAGGTCTACTTGCTGCTAAAGAATTATGATGATTTGAAATGAAGTGTGTCCATATGTACTTTTGTGTGTAGGTCTGACCAGAAGAAAAAAACTATTTATAAACAATAAGCTGATTATTGACTTTTTATAGAAATTATTGAGCTAATATAGCTGGCAATAAATGGGTAATTCCAAGCTGTCAGATGTCTGCATGGGTATTTTCAATGCTGGAGTGTGCTGCTTACTGCTTCTTTATTTGTCCTGTAGCAAACATAACTCTCGCTGAGGTACTGTTTCACCTGTGGTGGCATCTCCCCCTTTTTGTTTTGGGAAGATGAGAGAGGATCCAGCATTACCCTACTACCAGTTTTTAGATCAAAAGTACTGGATTAACTTCCTGAAATCTCAGCTATGGTAATCTGCCTCTTCCAAAAGACTGGAGATGTACTTTTCTTTTATAATTTTCACTCAAGGTCACTGGAGATAGCTGTCTTGGCACTTTTGCAGTTGAGATAATCAGTCTCGGACCGTTATGAACTTGCCAGCTGGACTTTGTGATGCACTGAATACTTGATCTAAACCAACAACTAGTTTTGGGGTCTGCTTGCTTTATTTCTTTACAAACTGTTGAAAAATCATTAGCCTTTAGGTACATTGAGCAATGATTTTTTTTTCTGTCCTGCTTCTGTAATTATCTGTAACTATACCGAATTATAGAGGTGATTTTAGAGAAAGAGTTTGAAAAAAAAGCTTTTTTTTCTGTAATGCTTAGCATGTATGTGGCCTGCTAGACTCATTGGCATGTGAGTTGGTCTCATCAGATTATTAGATACTTCAAGTCCCAGGAAACAGTAGCCAAGAAAACATTGTATGTGGTGAACTTACTTCTAGCGGTGGATTATCGTTTTTCCAGCATCAGATGAGACAGTAGGACTAGCTCTAGAACTGAAATAGTGATTGTTTTGCAGCGTCTACAATCCTTGTCTGTCTTCTTGCTTTGCTGTTGTTCTAAGTTCCCAGTGGCCCTTACTCTCCAACCCTCTCAACTCATGTCTCACATGTGTGTAAATGCGGAGGTAAATCTACTGAGTTGCAAATCTTTATGAGATCATTTGTAATTGACAAAGAAAGGTTGTAACAAAGTGACTAATATCTAAAAGAAGGTAATGGGTTCTGTTGCATCTTTTTTATGAGTCAGAAGCAATTAAGTGAGAGATCAGAATGTCCCAGAGTGCTAAATCCCTGAGGTAAGTATGAGCAATTTTTACAGAATTTTTCCAGGTAAACTTCATTTTTGTTTCTTAAACATCTGAAGATTCTTTGAATCAATACACACTTAATACTTATTGATAAAGGATGCATGACACTAAGGGAGAGATGGGTATGGTGATAGGGACAAAATTCCAGCCTGTGCTTACCGAGAATGAAGATGTATCCCTAGTTAATAGAGGGTGAGGTTTTTCCCTGCCATGATTTAATCCCACCAACAATAATAATTGAAAAATAATAAATGCAGGATTATAACTTTTAGGAAAGGACAGTAAGAATAGTTGGTGGTGGATTGTTTGCTTTGGTTTTTTTGTTTTTTATGGGAGGGGGCTGTTTTAGTTTTTCTTGGTTTATTTTATTTTACAAAGCAGTATAGCAGGTTGCATTGTCAAACATGGAAGGTGTTTAGGAAAAGGAAGTTTGATGATCTGTGAGACTCTGAAGGATGTTTTTAAAATATATTTATGGCAACTGATGGAGAAACAGATGGTGAAAAAGCAGAACGTTATTGAATGCAGAATACTATACATGTTAGGAGCATGGAAAAAGTACTGTTTCTGTATCAACAGTAATATTATGAAATAGCCTTACAGTGAGAGTTGTAGATGAGTATACTGTGCTTCTCTAAGGACACATCCCATTATTCAGTATGGGGATTATGGTATAGAAAGTCTATGATAGATACACAGGGCCTAGGAACAACGGGATGGCTGCAGTCACTAAGCCCTGTTCCCTGTCATGTCAGCATTAATCCTAGAGAAAATCAGAGCTAACTGGATGTGCAGATTTGAAAGGAATCCACTAATCACACTGTGACTCCTTCAATCACCAGCTGGTCTGTGAAGTCAGACATCAGTTTTTTAAATCACTATTTCCCAAGGTGGTCAGGAAAGGGTAGTTCTTGGAGTAGGTGTTGTTAGACCTTTTTATGGGGCTGGAGAGGAGACCGATTTTATTTGTTCCTACTTTGTGATCCATGAGTTTGTATAGAAAGAGCAGGGATTCAGAATTCCTAAATAGTTTTGTCTGAATGACTTTAGATCAGTGCTCTGCAATCCCTTGGGAACAATTTGTTTATTTGAATTGAAAGTGACACCAAATGTCTACAGCTCCTTTCATGCTGTAGTCAAGAGTCCTTATTACTCTTATTACTCTTATTACTCTTATTACGTGCTTTTGTGTTCATTTTACATTAATAGTTTTTCTTCCATATCACCACACATTTGTCTCCTATTATTTCTGTTGGTGTGGGTTCTTTTCCCAAGAGCTTCTGCTTGGGATTGCTTTTGCAAATCTGTTTGCTCCCGCAAAATCCGTTTATTTGGTAGTTTATTTTCTTCAGTTCATTTGTATGTTTTCGTGGTAGGTGGCCATTTTAACTGTACGAACTAAGGTGGACTGTTTAACCAAATTTCAGTCTTAAAACCATGACATCTTCAGCCATGAAGGTGTACTTATCCCATCAACAGAATGTCTCCTGCTACAGGGTCTGATGATACGGCAAGTAGGAGCCTGCTAAGTACTAACTTTTTGTGCCTTGAAGGTTTGGGTCTTGGCTTGGTTCCATCTGTTGGCTACTAATTTCAGTGTTCTCAGTTATGGTTCATTACACTCTTTTTTCCCCCATCTCTTAAGGTGTAAGGTGTATTTCTCATTGCAAACTGCATAAATTTGGACTGAAAACAGTAAGTCTAGTAAGTAAGTTTTCCATACATATCTAAAAATCTTATAGTCATGTCTCTTTGTTTTTTTAAAGAACCTGAACACGAAAAGCATCCCATCTGACAATGCATGCTCTGGTTGGAAAAAAGGTCTTTGCTTTTGAGAATTACTCTTTTCATTGATTCTTTGTGATCCAGGTTTTTAATTTATACTGTAATAAGAGATACTTTAAGTCTTTCACAAACCAGCAAGGAGTACTCATGTATGTTATTTTTTTAACATCTTTTTCTTTGAGGTGCACCTTTTCTGAGGCTTTTCCTGCACCATTCTTCATGTAGCAAAAGTCATCAGTCTAGTAATAGGTCTGAATAATCTGTGACATTACTATGACATTACACAATCCTGTTTAGCCCTCCTCCTGTTGTTATTTTTCATTCCTGCCCTCTTCTACCTCTTGTGTGTGTGCATGGGCTATTTGTATTCTCAAAGTGCAGTTTATATATCTCCGCTATTCATAAGGCTTCTTGTATTTTGCTGATGCAATGTAAACTTTACAGAGTACCAACATCTAGCCATAATAAAAATTTGCTGGAGTAAATATGAAAAATAATTTCAGAAAGAACAGTTTAAACTTCTTTTTCTCACAGTGAATTTTGCTTTTATTCCACTTTGCCCATTTACCAAAGAGAAAATTATCCTATAATCCCTAAAGGAATTATCTAGGGCTTTTCATGAATAAATGTACATCTTTAAAAGGCTCATTTACGGAAATTCATAACTATACACTAAAGGTCATTCTTTTAATTAATTCAAAGAAGTTATAAGTTATATGGATCCTAAAATTTAATCTAAATTGATCAAAACAGAGTGGCGAGAAACTGTGCTTGAATCTGATGAGGTCTAGCCAGGATGTTTTAAAGGACGTGTCCTATCTCACTGTCCTGATTTTGGCTGGGGTAGAGTTAATTTTCTTCCTAGTAGCTGGTTTAACACTGTGTTTAGGATTTACTAAAATAGTGTTTGCAACACCCTGATGTCCTGGTTACTTCTAAGCAGTGCTTACCCAAAATCAAGGAGTTTCAGTTTTCCGTGATCTGCCAGTGAACAGGCACATGAAAAACTGGGAGAAAGCAGGGCTGGCACAACTGACCTGCGCAGACCAAAGAGGTATTCCATGCCATAGAAGGTCACGCCCACCATACAAGCTGGGGGATTTGGCTGGGAGCTTCAGGTCACTGCTGGGGGCCAGGCATCAATCAGCAGATGGCGACCAGGTGTGGTGTGTATCACCTGTGGGGTTTGGGGGTTTCTTCCTCTCTCTCTTTTTCATTATTGTTAATATTACTTTGATCATTGTATTGATTTATTTAATATATATTTCTTTATTTCTATTATTAAACCATTTTTATTTCAACCAAAGTGTTTTATCTTTTTCCTGCTCTCCTCCCCATGTCACAGCAGACCGGGCAGAGCAAGGGGAGTTAGTGAGTGACTCCATGGTACTTATTTGTCAGCTGGTGTTAAACCACATAAGTTTTGGCTATTTATGGAATTTTTACTTTTTTTTTGTGCTGTTAGTTATGATCTACAGATAATGTGGTTCCTCTATCTTACTCTTGCTCCTTAATATGTGATTTCTTTAATTTCTTTTCTTAAGCAAAATGTCACATTTTGAAGACCAGCCCGACAGGTGCCAGCTTACTTGACTTAATCTGAGTTTGCATCTATGAATTGCCTTCTACTCATAGAGACCTTCAGATCTCTCCATTCCCATAACTCTACTGTCCTTAAGCAAAAGATTAAAAGTAGTTTGAGAAAATTCACTGTCAAACTTCCTCAAACATTTTTCCAATACTTTTATCGAAATAATTTATATGCAAGCACCCAGTAGACGAATTAGACATCTTTGCAAAATATTCATCTTTGATTGACCTCATGGAATACATACTTGTTCCTCCTAAAATAAACATAACATTTTCATTTGAAATCTATCTATCCTCATAAAATTCCATGTTAGGCAGTTTCACATATTCCCTGAGAAGTAGCTTCAGGTGATCCCTTTTCTACTTACCTTTGCACTTCATTTTTTGCAGCCTCAGTTTGGGGTCCAGCATTCAGAAATCTTTACTTTAGCTGTAGGTCTCACAGGTTGTCCTTGTTTTACCTCTGAGAGTAGATTTATGTGCCATTAAAAGCAGCTAAATGATTTACATATACTGTAAGACATGCCACTGTAGGGAGAACTTACTTAAATATTGGACAATTGGCTACTTTCTGGTCTTATTTAATGAAGTGATTCATTGCCTCCTAGTAATTCTTGTATCAGAGGTAGGAGGAAAGTTTGCATTTTAGATTATTTTGAAGGCCAGGCTTCCATTGTGTTGAAGCTAGTATCCATAATCTTAATTTTGTTTGAATGGATTTTCTTAAAAGACAGTACCCAATAAGAATCTGTATAAGTTTCTACACTGTATTTCTATGGCAATATTGATAATTATTTAGATACAGTTGAAAATCTGTCAGGCAAGAAATTAACGGGTTTGTGCAGTTTCTCTTTAAATTGTGCTATTACTGAGCTAGTAACATTGTAATTAAATGTAATTTGAAGAGTTCATCACACTGCAAATTTTGACCAAGGCCTTTAGGGATTTATTTGTGATGAATTGTTCCTCGTACAAGTGATTGCATTTTTAACTGGACATTCTTGTGTCAGCGTGTCTGTTCTGTTCTGTTAGTTTATGAGTAAAAGCAATATATAGAGTTGAAAAATACTAGGAAAGAAGGAAAATTCCTTTTATTTTTTTTTTAAATCCATCTGGTATCTGCTAGCAGACCTATCTTTCTCATCCCAGCCACTGCATATTGTTTGTAGCTTAATGCAAGGGTGAGAGGCAGTGCTCTCAGGGAGCTCACGATGCCTGAATGGCATTTTGACCTTGCTGAAGCAGGAGTCCTGACTATGCACCAGCTTGCTGGAAGCAGAGACATAGCTGGAGACCTTTTGCATCAGGCTTTTGAAGAGGCAGCAAAGTTTGAGCGGATATTTTGAAAACTGGCATCTCCGTGGATGGAGATACAGGAGGGCCCTTCCTGCAGGAGGAAGCAGATCCTGCAGCGGGGCTGCACCCTGACTGTGAGCCTGGGAGCTGCTGTGCCTGCAGGCAGCTGGTGCAAGGCCAGCAGAGCAGGGGTGCCACCAGCCCTGTGAACAATTCACAGAAGTGGGAAGCAACTTCTGCTTTCTTCTGGCTGGTCATGTTGTTCACAGGGAAAAGGAGGTGTTGCCAGAACATCTTTGGGCCGTGAAAGAGCTGAATGTAGAGGTTCTAGAGAATGTCTGTATATCAGAGGGTGAGAGTGGTCCCGGGCTTCCTCTCCTGGCAGCTGCACTGAATACTGTTCCTAAAAATCAGGCCAGCACTTCTTGTTTAAGAGGAGGAATGATTATGTGCAAGACAAAGCATACAGCTGTGAATTACTCCCAGAAGTATTTCTGTCAAGAATAATAAAATTTCTGTATTTCACAAATGCTGTTTTTCTAGTCAGCCTTAAGCAATATAAAGCCTTTAAATACAAAGAATAAAAGGGTGGAGAATATTTTACAGGCTTTGTACACCATTTACTTAGAGAATCCTGCATGTAGTTCTGGGTTTTTTCCGTCCAGGTTTTTTGATTAACAGTATAGACATCATGTATCACTTGGTGTCTGTTCTTGAGTACTCAGTAACATTTCTCTGTTCCTGTTAAATGTTATGTTGAAAGTTGGTTTTTTGCATTTCTCCTGTATTCTTTATTCATTTTGAATTCCAGATAAAAGTGGCAGGTCTAATATGCATCAGGGTAATGAATCTTTCCATGACATTTTGATGAGATGTCAAATTTAACCGTTAATTTGAGTCTTTGGGATTTTAATTCAATTAAAGGTGTTGTGGCTTTTCCTTATTGTGTCAACTGAGAGAGAGCATGAGGTGGAAAATAAGAGGGCAGGCAGTCAAAAAATTGTAAAAGAACGTGAAAGAATAGATATCCCTGTTTGGACTAAAACAGTGGTATTCACCCAACTTAAGCCCTCTGATATGCTTGTGTACATAAAAGTGAATCCATAAAGCCTGAAGGTGTTTCAGAGAAGGAAACAGAAGAAGCTCACAAAGCCCAACCCAAAAGCTGTTTGAGGAAAGAAGCAAACAGGAAATAGTGTTCTGGTTCTTCAACAGAGTTTAAATTGCTTCTGGTGTATTGAGATCACCATTACTTTGAGCAGGCGTCTCCTTTTTGTGGTCCAGTAAGGGATCACAGAACTATAGAACAGTTTGGATTGTGAGGGGCCTTAGAGATTTCCTAGTTCCAGCCCCCCTGCCATGTTCAGGGACACCTTCCACTAGACCAGGCTGCTCACAGACATATCCAACCAGGCCTTTAACATTTCCAGGGATGGAGCATCCACAGCCTCTGTGCGCAACCTGTTCCAGAGCCTCATCACTTACAGAGTGAAGAATTTCTTCCTAATATCTAATGTAAACCTGCTATCTTTCAGTTTAAAGCCACTTCCCCTTTTTCTATCACTCCATGCCTTTAAAAAAGGGTCCTCTTTACCTCTCTTGTGGGGCTACTTTATAGACTGGAAGGTGCTCCTTGACCTCCCTGGAGCCTTCTCTTTTCCAGCCTCAATAGAACCCCAAGTATCTTAGCCTGTCTAGGAGTGGTTCAGCAATCTGATCATCACTGTTCAGATTGCTGAACCTCCTGTGCACTAGTTCCACCAGGTCCGCATCCTTCCTCTGCTGGGGACCCCAGAGATGGACATAGTGCTGCAGGTGGGGTCTCACCAGAGCAGAGCAGAGGGGCAGAATCCCCTCCCTCACCCTGTTGGCCACACTGCTTTTAGAGCAGCCCAGGGCGTGGTTGGTTTTCTGGGCTGCCAGTGCTGGGTCATGTCTGGCTTCTGGCACACCAGCAACTCCAAGTCCTTTTTCACAGGACTGCTCTCAATCCATTTCCTCAATCCATTACCCGGCGTATTCTTGTGCTTAGGATGGATATATGGTTGTGTCCTTCACCGCAACCTGCTCATGGTAGCATATTATACAACATAGATCCATTTGTCTTTCTAGTTACATCTTCTTGCAAATAGCATATCTACATTATTTTTCATTATTTTCAGCTGTTATAGGTACTGACACATGAGCAGAAAAACTGATGTCTATTGTCTTAACCAATGCTGATATCAAAAGTAAGGAAGTTTTTATTTTTTAATGGGAAATAACTATCACAAATACACTAAAGGGATAGATATGGATCTAATTATGGACTTCTAGATGAATTTTCCAGGGTAGTTACAGCAAAAGAACACTTTGGAAAGTTGTAATCTGTGGTATACAAAATAGTTCAAATTATGATTTTCTAAGGCTGCATGAACTTTAAATTTTTAAAGATTATCAAACCTCCAGACAAATGACAAATAAGCCAATATTAACAAGTACTTACAGTCATTTAGAATTTCTTTATTATTCATGAACATATTTAACAATACCTATGAAACCCATATCCAGGAAAAATCGCTGCATCAGAATTTAAAGAGAACTGCTATTAGCGACATTTATTGAGTTAGCACGCCTGTGAGTGGAATGTACTGAGAAACAAATTAAATAGACCATACCTCACTGAATATAAGGAATTCTCACTGCTTTTACTGCAGGGCTCAAATCCTAATCTGAAGAGCTTTTATTTAGAACATTAGTGACAGCTGGTAATGAGGTATATTTAATAGTATATTGTAAATAGAGCCTTTTGTGTGTAGAAATTAAAGACAACTTGTCACATTCCGAAAGAGTGTGGAAAGAATATAGTATGTACAATATTAATAAAAAAGGAACATGTAATATTTATCTTTCCTGGTGATAAATGTACTTCTAAGAAAAACTGGGGGAAGTGGCATATTTCATTAAAACAGATACCTTTCTATGAAAGGAAAAGGTATGAAGATGAAAGGTATGAACAAAAAAAATAAAATAAAATATGTATATATAGATAAATAAAAGCAAAGGAAAAAGATCAGCACAATGGAGATCTTTAGCACAAATGGAAGTTTCACAGAATCATGGAATGGGTCTAGGTGGGGCCACACTGAGTAGTCGTCTAGTCTGACTCCTCTGCTCAAGCAGCACATTGCACAGGATTTTGTCCAGATGGTTCTTGAATATCTCCAGTAAGGGAGACTCCACACTCTCTCTGGGCAATCTGTTGCAGTGCACAGTCACCTGCAGGGTAAAGAAATTCTTCCACATAGGCAAGTGGAAGATATTGTGCATCACTTTCTGTCCACTGCCTCTTGTCTTATTACTTGACCAAGAAGAGCCTGTTTTCTTAGCACCGTTTCTACACATAGTTACAGACACTGATGAGGTCCTCTTTCAGTAATTTATCTGCAAAATTACTGTTTTTTCCAAAATTTAGAACTACTTGTCTAACAGATCTTCAATAATGTAATGTTTAATTTCTTTTTCATAACAAACATTTAGTAGTGTAAAATCTTGCACAGAATAAGCAAGTATTAAAAATCTAATATATAAAAACATACTGCATTATACATATTGCATTGCATTCAGTTGATGAGATTTAATTACCTCAAATGAAAGCATTTTCAATTTAATTAAAAATATTCTGAAAAATATATCTTTTTTTAGATATCTTTTGGAGCAGAATTTAAAAAAAAAATTATTCCATTAGACTTGCTATTGCTGGCAGAAGAAAGGCAAATCAAAGTACAGGCCAGTGCACCCTTCTTACATGTCTGCTGGTTAGATTATTTTTTCAGGATATTGGAAAGAAAAGTCAACACTGGCTTAATTAATCTAAATTATTTAGTGCTTCTTAGAGGCAGAAGTGTAACGCTGGTGTTCCATTACTATCCCCCTTGCAAACTGTCATTCTGATTATGAATATGATGATGATGGTTGTTGTTGTTATCAGTTTCATCAGGTCACATTTTGTACCAGAGACACAGATGCTCTTCAACATAATTAATTCAAGGGCTAGAGGTGAGGCAACTTTTTTCCCTGAATTTTAGGTCCACTTTACATCAAAAGCTAGCAAAGAAAGGATACTGTGGGTAAGAGGAAGACTACTGGACTGCTGGTAAAAGTGGCCTCTGGGCAATAGCAGGTGAAAAATGAAATTCACCACATCCACTTGCAAACCCATTTCCACTCACTCTGAAAAGTTTTGAGAAAAAACACTTTAGCTGTAGAAGAGTGTTAGTAATTCATCAATTTCTATTTTTTCTGTATTTATCACCACTTCTTCCATTTTTGTTGGTTTTGGGAAGGCTTTTTAAAAAGCATTGTATCGCTTTGTTCCATTAAGAATGTGGCAATCAGTGATTATTTTAAGGACAATTTGTATTTTGTATTAGGGTTTTGTACCATTTATTTGTACCATTTACCTAATACCATTTGTATTAGGGTTTTAAAGTCTATGTTAGTACATATTTTTTTGAAATATACAAAAATCATCACAGGGATCTATATACAGTGAATTGAAAATGTTCTTAATTACTGTAGAAGTTTATAATATGCTAATTCAAAATTATTGGAGCCCTAAGTTAGGCAGGGAATTAGCTAAATCATTATTTAATGAATTATTTACACTGAAAATCACCAATAACTAGTGATCCAAACAGAGTAATGCTGTATGAGGTTACCCCTCACATCAAAAGAGTAAGGAGATTTAAATATCTTACACTATAATATAACATTATATAAAAATATACTGCTTGGTCAGTCATCACTTCAGTAAAAATTCAAAGAAGGAAAACTCAAAACTGAATTTATTATTCTTCAGATCCTGTATTTTAAATAGAAATATTTTGGTACTATATTATAAAGAAATATATAAACCTGTCTACTGCAATTGATTTTGCAGTCTTGCCTAAGGCTTGTCGGCAGCTTAGCAGGGTTTTGGATTCCAAGGTCTGTATTTCTGCCATCCAGCCACAGTCACAATGGTACAATGAGTTGCATATATCTACAAAGTGCAAGAGCAGTTGGTCTGTTAACTCACTAGCAATTTTTTTCCACAAAGTATTTCTTTACAGGATAATTCTGCCATCAGGAGAATTTCCACTTTGTCTTGTAGAAGTTTTATTGAAAATGTTAGTCTTGTTCTGAAATTATTTGAAAAATGTAGTTAATCAACTGCATCTTTTAGATAATTTTATTTCTGTAATCTTGTTTGTCTAGGAAAAAAGCCACAAACATTTCCTTTCAATTTATTCAATGTTTTCAGAGATTCCACACACTTTCTGACAAATCACTGTTGCAACAGCCTATGCTTTTTCCAGAAATACTGATCTCCTTATTTCTCCTGCACTATTTATTCAGGTGGAAAAGGTTCCATTGTACAGCTTTCACATATATGTTCATTTCTCACTGAGAAATTTCATATGGATTTGGCTTTTTCTGTGTAACTCTGTGCCATGTTCAGTGGAAGCAGTAACATAGGGTGCAAAGGAGCAGCTGCTTTAGTTACTCTTTTAATGAAATAATCTTCCATTTAGTGTGACTCTTGGGGATGGTCTTGTACAGGACCAGATGCTGGATTTGATGATCCTTGTTGGTCTCATCCACCTTGGCATATTTTGTGATACTTCTGGCAAAACTGGTGGTTCCCTTTCTTAAACTAGGCTTGAGCTTCTTAAAAGTCAAAGCCTCACATCTGGATACCTGTGTGAAGGAGCATCTTTCATTCTTGACAGGTTGGTTGCCTGAGTGCTGTGGGCCTTTATCTCTCAGTCACTGTGAGTGCATTCTGGCAAAGAAGAGTTTCTGCTTTGATAGAAGAAATCTTTTTTCCTCTTTTCAGACAAAGATTTTTATTCCTATATTAGCATCTTCATATATCATCATAATTCCAGAAGAATCTAAGCAAATTATGAAATACCTTTTCATTAAATATAGAAAAAGAAAGTTTAAATAAATAAATACGTATTTTATATATATGTATGTATATATATACACACAAACATATTTGCATTAGTGTTACACGTGTGCACTTGTGCTAGTTTGACCCTGGCTGGATGTCAGGTGCCCTCACAAGCTGTTCTATGGCTCCCCTCCTCAGCTGAATAGAGGAGAAAAAATTAACCAATGCCTCATTATAGTTGAGATAAGGACACAGAGAGATCACTCAGTAATTACTGTCACAGGGAAAAGAGGCTCAACTCGTGGCATTACTTAATTTCTTGCGAGTCAAAGGAGTGTAGTTTGCATTAACCCCTCCCTTATTTCTGGATTCAATGTCATTTCTAAATTCTCTGTCTCCCACCCCTGAGCAGCACAGATAGATGGAGAATAGGGTCTGAAGTCAATTCATCACACCTTTTCTCTGCCACTCCTTCCTACCCAGGGCAGACTCCTCACCCTGTTCCCCTGCCACAGTATGGGGTCCTTCCCATGGGAAACAGTCCTCCACAAACTTCACCAGCAGGGATCCTTCCCACTGGCTGTAGTTCTTCACAAGCTGCCCCATTGTGGGTACCTCCCATGGGGTCAGTCCTTCAGGAACAGGCTGCTCCAGTGTGGGGAACTTGTGGGGTCACAAGTCCTGCCAGCAAACCTGCTCCTGTGTTGGCTCCGCTCTCCACAGGTCCTTACCACACCCTGCTCTAGTGCAGGCTTCCCATGGGATCACAGTCTGCTTTGACCATCCACCCATTTGGCATGGAGTCCTCCACAGGCTGCAGGTGGATCTGTGTTCCCCCTGGGGCTGCAGGGATACAGCTGTCTCACCATGGCCTTCATGGGATGCTCTGCCCCAGCATGGAGCACTTCCTGCCCCTCCTTTTCCACTGACCTTAATGTGTGAAGAGTTCTTTCTGTCACATATTCTCACTTTTATGGCTGCTGTAGTGCAGCCATTCTTTTCCTTCTTTGAATACATGATCACATCACTGTCACTGATGGGCTCAACCCTCTGTTGGTTACACTGCAAGGAGAGAACACTGAATGAGAGAAAGGGTCGTATAGGTTGGTACAAGGTAGACACAGAACTTTTTTCTTTCCAGAAAATATTTCTGTCATACTCTAGCATTCCTCAAATGCTGAGTCTGCCACAGGAGCACACCAGCTACTTTAGATGTTAAATCTGAGACAACAGTGGGCATAGCCTGAAAGAGATGTACCATTTGAAAATCACTAACTTATACTGTAGAACTGTCCTAGAAACAAGCTTATTCTATTCCTACAAGTTCAGGAAGCAAGAGTCTACTCCAGCTATCATAAGCAGGTCCATGCAATGCCCCACAATGCTATAAAATTTTGACCATCATACTGTCATACTTGCAGAGTATATGTTTTGATTCTTTCTGAGAAAAATCCAGTTTGTTGTCTGCAGTGAAGCATGAAAGGAGAGGCTGCAAAGAAATAAACACTGGACAATTGCTCTTGGGTATCTCTCATGTGTGGCAGGATGGAATATTATTTTTGAGGGGCAGGACTTGCAAAATGATGGTTGTCTCTTCTCAACATTTTTTAAAAGATCACACTGTGATTAGGTAAAAAATTAAAGTCTTCCTGTTCTGAGTATGCAGAAATACCTACTGGTTACAGATCATCCTTAAATTAGAGTAAGCAATTTTACCATAGCCCCGTGTAGCATGGCCAAAGTCAAGATTTTTTGTCCAGAAGTAACCATGGTTATGGAACAAACTAATTTCTACTTGTGTATTGCTTTATTTCGTTTTTTTCCTCTTTTTTTTTTTTTTTTTTTTGTCTGGCTCACAATGAACTATATTGTGTTCAGGTGGCCAAAAAGGCCAGTGGCATTTCAGTGGCTTTTTTTGGCTTTCTGCCAAATAGTCTATTTATAAATTATCTCTCTTACTATTCTCCATAAAAATATTTCTAACTTAAAATATAAGCAAGGCAAATAGGAATATTTTTTTTAGGAAAACTATAACCATGTATTACACTGTAACTGTACCACCCGGCCTACAGATATTTTAGAGGTAAGTACTAGAAGATTAATACCTTGATCAGTGATCACTCACCTTTCAACAAGTATTCAGGTTTTGGGTAGATTAATATTTGTCCTGAAATCTGTGCTGCCATAACTGTAAACAGTCTTTTGATTATTTAGGAGAATGTACTGGGTGCAAAATGATACTGAAGACATGCAGCTCATAAACAAAGAGTAACTTATGTAATTCTTCAGGTACCTCAGAACACAAACACAGCCAAGCTTATGTAACTCAAAGACTTCCCTCTGCTGGCAAAAAGTCACACAATCATTTAATATGTAGCAACTTGTAAATCTCTATTTCCCTTTCTATATTATTTGTGGCAAGACTACTTCCTATTTTTAGCCTTTTAAAGTAGTGTTTAGGAGTGTGGTTTTTAAATTACTGTGCTCTTTTAAAGGTGAATTCCCTTTCAGGTCAAATACAGCCTAAAACTGGAATATGTTTATCAGAAAGTGCCCACAGAAAATATGCTAAATGTCATCAATATGCACTTTCTTTTGTTGTGTGGCAAAATGTCAAAAAGTTACATCTTCTGGGCTTGGTACTGGTTCAGCTCCACATATGGGACTGAAGTGAGAGCTCAATGCAGTAAGTGCCATACCAGATCCTTTTATTGCTTGCCCTCTAATCTAGGTAGTCAATCAGTTAGTAAAAAACTAACAAAGTTTTTTCAGGCCATGTGTAAAAAAATACTTGCCTAAGCTGTGATATAAACAGACATAAATCAATAAATGCTGTTATTTCCAGGGTTATAGGCAAAAAAGCACTAAAAATCAAAAAACAAAATGGAAAGTAATTTCAGCATGAGAATAGACATGAAGGAAATGTAGGTAATATGAATTGCATATTTCAGAATGAGAGCTCACTAGGCAAATCATAGCATCAAATAGTCTCGGCTTTACTTTTAGCTAGTTTTGAGTTAAGAAAAATTGTATTTTTCTAGCTGGGTGATGGAATGCAGAAAAAACTGGATTACCTGGAACTAAAATACAGGCTTAAACTAATCCAAGGTAAGGTGGCTGTTTATGAAAGAGAATTTTTCCAATCTGGCTTTATCTTCTGCTGTGCTTCCTTAACAAGCAGAAACAATGCCCAAGCTGAATCTTAATGCCCACTGCTATACGAATTTGGTGTGCTCCAAGGAGTTCATCTGAGCAAAGGAAAAGAAATGCTTTCAGAAATATTTTTACAAAGCTCAAACTAATTCTTCGCATTCTTTCGTTGAATTCTGTTGAAATCCAAAAAAGTGCCACATTGTCTTGCATTGCTTTAATTCCTGCTTTTATTGTTCAGATCACAGAATCACAAAATAAGCTGAGTTGGAAGGGACCCACAAGGATCATCAAGTCCAACTCCTGGCCCTGCACAGCACCATTCCCAATAGTAACACCATGTGCCTGAGAGTATTGTCCGAATGTTTCTTGAACCCAGACAGGCTTGGTGCTATGACTACTTCCCTGGGGAGCCTGTTCCAGTGCCCAACCACCATCTGGGTTAAGAACCTTTTTCTAATGTCCAACCTAAACGTCCTCTGACACATCTCAGGCCATTCTCATGGGTCCTGTCACTGGTCTCCACAGAGAGAGTTCTCTTGCCCTCATGAGAAAGTTGTAACTGCAGTGAAGTCTCCCCTTAATCTCCTCTTCTCCAGGATGAACAAACCAAGTGCCCTCAGCCATTCCTCATAAGGCTTATATCCTCATGGCCCTCCTTTGGACAGTCTCTAATAGCTTTATATCCTTCTTGCCTCTTGTGGCACCCAGAACTGCCCCCAGCACTCGAGGTGAGGCTGCCCCAGCCCAGAGCAGAGCAGGACAATCCCCTCCCTTGCCCGGCTGTGATGCTGTCCCTGATGTCCCCAGGACACACTTGGTCCTCCTGGCTGCCAGGGCACTGCTGGCTCATGTTCAACTCACCATTGACCAGGATTTCAGGTCCCTTTCCAAGGCATTGCTCTTTAGCCTCTCATTCCCCAGTGTGTCCATGCATCCAGGGCTGACCCACCCCAAGTGCAGAATCCAGCAATTTCCCCTGTGAAATTTCATATTGTTGGTGATTGTCCATCCCTCTAGTTTGTTAAGGTCTCTCTGCAGATTATGATCTGGTATATACAGAAATCAACAGCACTTAGCCTGGCTTCTGAGTAGTCTCCGCTGTAGAAAGCTAATCATAGAAATCCTGCTGTGAAGAGAGTTTTAGTAACAAATAACACATCAGAGGGTGCTGGACCATGAAATGCAGTAAAGAACAGCTTTGGAATATACGGAAGTATCTTAACATGATCTGGTGCTAAGCATTTCATGTGGTTCAGCCGTAGCCTCATACTAACTGCTTGGTAAAATCTGCAAAACAGATTAAAATTTTAATGAATGCAGGAGAAAAATATTACCTGTCCTGCTTTCTGTATAAGCAGAAGCCCCTCTGCTCTAAGTCTAACTTGATTAATAGACCCTTATAAAATTCATTTGCTGTGTTTCAGTCATGTTACTAAGGCTTCTTTTATTAGAATATAGATGTAGGACATATTCTATGCTGCTATTGTTAGGACTTTCAACTGATTCTGACATACACATGGCTTAATTTATTTTCTTTGATCATCTATGGCATTTTGGAAACTGCCCTGGTGTACCATGTTTTTTCCCTTTTTTAGAAAAAAACCTTTTTACTAGCAATTTTGCTTTTCTCGTGTAGGGTAAATTTTTCTGCTTAAAATAATGGCTGGAGCTAGGGGAAAATTCAGAATTTGCATTTTATAAAAACTTTACTACTTCAAAATTTTAGATAGTCTGGTCTCTGTAGAAACATGAAAATCATTAAAGTCTCAGGAGAAAAAGAAGGTGAAAAATTTTGTTTAGAATTCATGTGAAATAAAAAGAGACTGAACCAGTAGTTGGTTTTTGGACTGTCACATTCTTACTTTCTTCTAGGTGATTCAAATAAGGATTTTGTGTTTTCTAGAAGTCAGTGTTGATGCACCTATAGTATGTGTTGCAGTTTAGGAATCCAGTGTAATCCCAAGCAGCTGAAGAACTAAATTGAGAGTGAGAAGAATGATCCACCAAGAATCACAGTGAACATTTTCTGTGTAGTGTCAAATGGTCTTGGTTAGGTGGCATTCAAACCTATTATTTTAATCAGTGCTAAACTAGAGGTTTGGGAGTTTTGAAATTGTGTTTTTAGTCACCTGAACTAATTTTCTTTGAACAGTTGCATCTACCTCAAGAAGCAAGCTTTTTTTAAAAAATGAAAATGTGTTTATAATATGCATGGAGAGCCTGCCTCATGTAATTAAAAGGAATTGCTTGGAATTTCCTGTCATCACCATTAAAGATGTAGCTTGTCCTTGCCCTAGATAAGAGTGATCTTTTTCTTCCATTGTAATGTCTGTTGTTCTCAGCAGGAAAAATGCTTCTTTGCATTTTCTCTTTGCTCAGTAGACTATGTTATTTTCTTTTTAAATGTGTCTTTGACTTGTAAGGCCCTAATAAAATTTATGCAATTTGCATTTGCTTTTTGGTCTTAATAGGTGTATATGTCAAAAGAGATTTTATTCTTTCTCCAGTGCTTTTATATTGTTTGACAGCTCACAAACTGTGCTCTAGTAAATAACTAGTGTTATCTGACACTGATATTTTCACAATGTGTTTCTAAAACAGAGCGTAGTCAGATTACATTTGCAAAATAATTGGTAATTTGTTTATGACTGTAAAAATTTACTGACTTCTACAATTTAAGAGCCATTTGCATTCGTAGGGGGAATTAGTTCTGCTTGGCCATTGTTTCTCAAACAATTACGGAGTGTGAAATCCCTTTTTGAAGCCACGTGCATAAACAGGGAGGCAGTCCCGTTCTGGGAGTCCAAGTGACTTGCACATGTAAAGTCCAACACTAGGACTGTAGTGCCATCTGCTGAAAAGTAGTGTGGACCCAGTGGTACCCGACCAGAAGTTTCCAAATAACCTTTTCTATCTCGGATGGCAGATTCTCACTTCTCTTATGCTTCTCCACCTGTCAACAGTTTCCCCTCTCTTACTGACTTATCATGTTTCTTTTCTTCTTATACTGAATCTCACTGGGGATCTTAGTCATGAAACCAGTGCTGCAGTGTTCAATGATGTTGAAGTGGCAAACTCAGAAAGGGCAGGACACAGACTGAAAATATTTCATATTAATCTGCCAGAAAAGCTTTTTCTATAACTTCATTGTTCTCAGAGATACCAAACATAGATTTATAAGAAAACAGGCAATATAAATCAAGAGGTAGTTTCTGTTTTCAGCATCCTGGGTTTTGTTGTTTTTTACCACCACTGTGGATTTCCTGTCTGAGATGGTATGCTTATGTTTTGGGGGGTTTTCTGGACTGTGCTCCATGAAAGCACTATCTACCTCGAGGATATGGTCTGCATTCATTTTTGTTAAAGTCTTTGCACTCAGTTGTTGCCACTCTTTTACTGTTCCACTGGCCACAGCTACCTCACCCCCAAAAAGCGTAGCTACAGCCTGGCAGAGCAATGCCAGGAGTGGTGGAGCAAGGCTGGGCGTGGGCACTGGCCTCCTGACACAGCAGGGGCTGCACCCTCCCCATATAACAGCCTCTGTCAGGAATGAGACATGGTGGATGGCACGGCTCTAAAGGTGTCTCTAAGGCATGATTTTTAGTGATGTCTCTCTGAACCTAAGGGCAATGATAACATCAGTCCTGTGGGAGCAGCTCAGGGTCTCTTACTCAGAACTTCAAAAGTTGTTTTAGCAAAGGGTTTCCTGGGCATTGCTCTCACTTTCCATGACACCTGTCATAATATTCTTTTCAATAAGATAACCTTCTCTTAATCAGTTGCTAGAAAAGAGCTGACAGTGGGCTTTAGGTTGATGAATAGACTTGTTAGTTGCTACAAAGAAACAGAGTGAAGTATGTGCTTATAACAAAATGCTGGGTGATATATTTAAATGCTTATAAGGGAAACTGGTGGTCTTAAAAATATGAAAGACAGTGATTTTGCTGTTCATGATCTGACAATCTTAATCCTCAGTTAGTCATAATGGTGTCTTTCTGCCTGTATCAGTTCAAATGAAAATATGCAAGAAAAACACTGCCAGTCTCTGTCAAACAGAAACACTGTAAGACTGTAAGGCTCACTTTATTGGAAAAAATACATTTGTGCCTCTTTGATAACAGAAATCAATCAGTCATTTTCAAGACTTTTGCATCCATAAACTTTTTTGATTAAGTGTAATATTGCCGAAGCAGAGGATAAATCATAATGAGGACATTGGCATAGAAAGCAATGTAATATAAAAGGCATCCAAAAGGACAGGTGACATTAGAAGTCTTGTGGTCAAATACATGTGTTCTAGGACCAGGAAATAATGTTCCATCTGTTCTGTTGTACTAATAATACTGATGTAAAATTTTCTTTCAGTGTATGGGAAAAGAGCACTACATCGTTTAAATGTACCAGTGTCTTTTAAGGGTCTGAATGATAACTAGAGACACGGTGGTGCAGAAGGTCACAAACAACAGAAAATATTTATAGAGGTCGATCGATATCTGTAGTGGAACTTGGTCCCTTGGGTAGCCTCTGATCATGCTGATAACCTTTGAAAGGGCATATTTCACATGAAATAGATTCAGCCTCTTTGTTAAAGATGTCTTTAGGCTAAACCTGACCATAGACTCATGTTCTGATTTCATAGTAGTTTACAAGTTTCAGATTTTGATTTTAATCTTTTTTGGACTGGAAGAAATATATTTTCTTTCCATAAGGATAATAAGGACGTGCTTGCATCAACCCTACTCACAAAGGTCCTGGTTCCTGTGGTAAGAAATGGATGTTCACCCCGTTCCCCATCTTATTTGAGAGACAGGAGGTAGTGAAGGCAGAGGAAGCTGTTGGCCTTCCTAATCCTTCCCTTCGTGCTTTAACATTAGGTCAGCCAGATTCCAGGTCACCTTTTTATACCATTACCTGCAGAACCGGAGATTTCATCTCACTCTTTGCCAGCAAAAGTTAGCAAAATATATCCACAAACCATTATAGCATTATCTTAAAGTATTTTGCCAGAAGGAGATGGTTAGTTATAATGGCTGTGTCAGCAGATGGTCACTGTCATTTATTTTGTTTTCAGAGACTTGTATTTTTGTGGTGCTGGTTAAAATGTCTTGCCTGCTGTTCAGTTGTTTGCACTGAAATAATACTTCAATTTGCTGCTCAGAGATCCATAAAAATGGATCACTGGGAAAATAAGGGTCACATCAATGGACTTCTTATCTAAACTACCCAAGCTTTTCTAACTCAGCCTTCTCAGGCATATTGCTAAACCCAGCTTAGCAACTTTGTTAGAAGCATCTTCATAAACAAGTAAGAAAAAGAACAATTTAACAATCCAAACTTGATATGCTCTATATCCCATACAGCTAGAGTCAATATAGTAAACAATTTATTCTAATTAATTTACTATCCAATTAATAAAGGGAAAAAAGGTTTCACCAGAGAAGACAATGCCTATTTTAACTTCAGGCCTTAATACTAGAGTGGCCAACTAAGTTTACAAAATGTCCTCCAGTATTCAAAATCTGTCATTTTAATAGCAGTGAAAAAAGGCTTAGGTGGGAGTTGTAGTACTTAGTGGGTCAAAATGTTTATTTCTATAAAGTTGTCACTTGATCAATTTTGGTAGAATATATTTAGAAACTTATCTGTGTAACTACTTCTTTTCAATTCTTGTTTCCTTTATGTACAAATATGTATAACTTCCTCAGTAAACTTACTGAGTCCATTCTGTGAGCCTTCAGCTACTGGAGAATTCTTTATGATCAGATTTTCTTAATGAGAAAAGTTCTTGCTCATAACTGATAAATTATATGATTACTTTTTAGAAGCAAGACATCTACAGAGTTACTCCCTTCTGTGTTTTTTCAGTTGTCATCCTTATGTGGCTTTACTTCTCAGCACACCATATTTCTGAATTTAAAACCCAAATTGTGCTGTGTGGTCAGGAAGGGTCCTGAAATGAGTGTGGATAACCTCAAAATAAAGGGAAGGTAGTGTTGTTAACTTCAGTTTCACAGGTGTATTTCAATTTTAGCTTTTGGTTTCTTTTCAAGTTTTAAATTTTAGTTTGCTATGAGCTGTGAACTATTTTAATCCATTTCAGTTTGCTTTCTTCTCCGTTTATTCAACAATTTCTGATGTCTGGAAAGGCAGTTATTTTGCTCAGGAAAGCACAAAGCTGCTGAGTATTTGCAGCACAATATATAGCATAAAAATGACTATTGTCACTATTAGCTATGGAAATGCAACAGTTAAGATTTAAGACATATTCAGTAAGTAATGATTTTGATTGCAAGATGCCTCAAATATTTTCATCTGGCCATTAAAATTCAGGAGGAAAATACTTGATTATGCTCTGAAATACATTTGATGTTTGTCGTGTTAGTGTTTATTTTTGTTTTTAGATAAACATTTGGATTGTTTTTCTTCCAAAAATGTGATTTCTTATTGACACACACTGTTGGTATCCTCTAGGAACCTTTTGTACCTGTGCTCCAGGAAATTATTTAGTCCTCTGTAGCAATATTGCAAAACTGGGGTGTCTGTTGTGAAGGGAAGGTGTTTGATTCACAAAAGTAACTAGCAGTTAAAACTTACATGATGCACATCTCAAATCTGAAACGTGGTCACAAGTGAGATCTACCTATTCAAGCAAAATAAACATAGCCTGAGAGTAATGCATATATATGTACATATATATATAATAGGATATATGTAATTATGTATAACAGATATCTAATGATATAACTGAGAGTAAGTATATTGTTAATGGTATTTATTTACTAAATGTTACTGTTCCTCAGATTTTCAATGAATAATTTAACTCAAAGGTGTCATAGGACTAGAAATTACTTAAATTTTTAAGATTCTCAAGATAATGTATATAAGCAAATGTGTATATATATATTCTTTTACACATTTTGATCAAAATAATGTACATATAATTAAATCTGGGTCACTGAGTAGGAAAAGGCAAAAGTTTTAAAATTATTTTGTATTAGCTTCTGTTTGTCTGTCTGCTTAAATAGGCAGCTTAAAATAACGAAAGAAAATGTTGAGCAGAGGGATCTTCCTGAGATGTATCTCTACTAGGATAAGGTCTACATTAAGAAGAAATGTGGTCGACTTCTGCAGTTGGTGCTAAGAACCTGCATTAATGTGATGCGCACTTTGGACATTTTACTTCAGTCAAGCTTCTGACCAGTCCCCTATGTACAATATATTTGTCATGAGTGGGGTTGAAACTGTGAAAAGAAAAATTGTGAATGAAAAGAAGCGCCACAGTATCCCTTCTTCTGTCTCCTGCAGATGGTGGTACATGTTACTGCAACCATGGTAATATGTCATTTGTTCTTGTTCCTGCTTAGTTTCTCATATTATTTCTATTTGTCCCTATGAGTTTCCAAGTGACACAACAGTACTTGTGGCCTGAATCTCTTCCTGACTCTGAGGAGGCTGAAGTAAAATGCTTACAAAAAGGAGAGTGAGGGGCAGGGAATATTAATATGTAGGTACTACTTTGACCCAAGGACTTTGAATAATCAGTGGTTAATTCAAAGCTTTCAGATGTAGAGCAGGACAGCTGAAAACTTTTGCTAAGAGCCAATGCCTTGACTTCACTACCATTGATGATATTTTTGGGAGGTTACTTATGTCTGTGTCCAAGAACACTGCTGTCTCCCTAGCAAGGAAACCTTGGCGCTGTTGAAGTGTACAAAACAGTGGCTAAAAAGTTTAGGGTGACCTTCAGGTACAAAAATGGCTGTTGTTATGCAGACCTTGGGAGAGCACCAGGCAAAATTTAGGCACAGCTCTGTTGCCTGTCCTGGGAGGACCCATAGTCCCTCTGATGTTTATCATACTGGCTTTAAAGGAGAATGCTGACACCTCCTCTCACCCCGATCATCTGGAGAATGTACCCGTCTGAGTTGTGGCAATGCTACATGATACCATGTGCTCCAGATTTATGAGTGAATGAATACCCAAACTGTGGTGTGGTCCAGGTGCTGAAGTGCTACCAGAAAGCCCCAAGTCCTCCTACCAACTGTCTCCATTTTTAAAATGTGTAAAACTTGTTCTGGGATTGTGATCGCTGGCAAGTTGTTGGAAGGAAGTTGTTGGCATTAGCGATGGCTAGGAGCACACCACAGAGAAACAATACAGGATCAAGGAATGCAAACTTCAGATGATGAGATCTCCCCTAGACTCTCCACTGTAATAAGCCTGAGTCTGCAGTTGTGGGTACACAGGCAGGTACCTGTCATCAGCAGGATCTGTGGTATTCTTCTGCCAAGAGGTCTGTCCAACATAGCCACAGCAGGGACACATCTCCAGAGTGTGTCTATTGGCCCAGATCACAAGGTCTGTGAGTTTCCTTTTCTTGACATTTGTTAGATCTTTTCTTTTCTTACTGTTCAGGTTAATTGATCATCTATCAACTTTTTTTTCATAATGTTACCAGTATCAGAGAGGACTTTGATCCCCCTTTTGCAACAGTTTATGAACTTTTCTGTTTCCTCGGGGCCACAGACTGCATCAAGCTGTGTCTTTAAGGAGTCCAATGTGACTGACTTTGCCATCAGAAAAATATTAAGAAAAGAAAGAACCACAAAAACGATGGCTCATCAATTAATGATGCCAAGAGTAGGCAGACTGGGTACATAAAGCAGAATTGCTATATTTTATATTTAATATGTTTATATTATATATGATAATAATA